>PVKA01024371.1:0-34332 GCA_004027165.1 Ctenomys sociabilis | reverse complement strand
ACAGCTCAGCTTAATATTATGGGCTCACGATGTATACTTCATTTTTATACTTTTCTGCTGGATGGTTAAGACCTAGGTAGATCAAGACTTATATACCAACACAAGAACTTTATATTTCCTATGTGGTCATTGAAGTCCTCTCAGGGTTTATCTTGTAGTCCTGTACATTATTCTGTAGTTCCTTTGTCTGTGTCATCCAATCATTCATGGATCATTTACAAAAACTGATTTTTCATTAGCCTCCAAAGGGGATTGCAGTAAAATTCCCAGTAAAATTAGACACCACCCAAAGAGGCCGCACCCTGCAGCTGCACTGTGCATTCCCCGCTCCTTCCTGTTAAGATGCAGCATCTGCCTTCCTTTCCAAGGCTAACTAATCCCTCCATCTGTGTTCTGGGCCCCAGCCCCGCTGCTTCCTCAGAAATCTCACCCCACCCATCCTCTCCTCTCCCTCCTCTATCTACTGTCTCTTCTTTTCCCATCAGGGATAAATACAATCATGTCCGTCCCATTTGAAATAAAAATATGATGAAAACATGTGCAATGTACACATGTCTATGCTGATGTGCATATAGGCAGATGCATTAGTGTATGTGTATGAATGGAAAGGGTACATAACTTTAATATATAAAACTTTTGCTTTTTTTTAAGCATACCACCTCTCCAGGTCTCCAGCTCCTACCCTAACCTTCTACTTATTCTTTACTGCCAGGTTATAGAAAACCTGTTGCTATTCCCTGTCTCTACGTTTTCATCACCATTTATCCCTCAGACTGTAGACTCCTTTGAAATGTTTACGAAGCTTACTATTCAGCTTTCTGTAGCTGTGACAAATTATGTGAGAAAATCAACCTAAAGGCAGAAATTGATTTTTAGCTCACAGTTCTGGAGGGCCCAGTCCACAGTCATGTGGCCTCATGATTTCCGGGCCTGTAGTGGGGCTGAACATCATGGCTGGGATGTGGTGGGGCAAACTTCATGGTGGTGGGAAGCAGAGAGAGGAAGAGGAAGGGGCTGGGGACAAAATACACCTCAGCGGCTCCTCCAACAGTAAGCTTTGCCTCCTACAGTTTCCACTACCTCCCAATATCCCGTGCTGCAATGAATCTGCCAACAGGTCAACCCACTATGAAGTCAGAGCCCTCAGAGCCCACTTACTCCTCTGTCCTGGGACAGAGCTTTGTGGGGCATGTTTCAGACCCCAACTGTAGCACTTAGCAGCCTCTTCTTTACTGCTTCCAACCGAAGGCACTTCTAAGCTGTCCCGGGTGGAGCGCTCAGTGCCTCCCCTGACTCCTCCTGCTTACTAAGTCGCACTTCATCGTTGGTCAGAGCTGGAACTGTGCCCTTTCCTATAGGACAGCAGGAGATGTGGATGTGTTTGTGACTGAGCCTCAGACCTCCCTTTCTGCGCTGTGTCACCCCGATTCTCCCTTCCCTATGTATTGTGTTGGGTTAAGCATGTCCCATAGCCCAGTAATGAAGCAAGCTGACTAGCAGATCCTTGGCTCCCTGAGCACTAGGTCAGGCCCTCACATGGGCAGGAATCTGCATTTGAACATATTTGACATTTTCTAAGTGGTACATATACATGAAAACAATTAGGGAGGCACTGCCCTATAACAGTATCACAGATCCCGAGATAGCTGTTTCAGACTTTTCTCAGGGTTACAGAAATAGAAGGAATTTTTGGCCAAGGAGAAGGCATTTAAACATTTAAAACTGTATAGAGGATCCTAAATTCCTCCTGAGAGCACTAAACCTTTTAGAGGAGCCCCCTGGTAGATTCCTCCCCAACCCATTCCCAGCCTTACCTATGTGCCCATAGCGTAATTTCTGTCTGTTGAGGGTGATAGATTGGCTGCTGGGCTCTACCACCCACTCAGCAGGACATTTTCCCCAAGTTTGAGCTATTTTGACTTAAGTGAATTACAAAGATTTTGGTTTTACGAAGTTTTAGTTCTATGTAATTGTCAGTGGGATGCCCACACAAACGTGTGATGTTCTCAATAACACTACTGTCTAAATTCATAGAGAGTTTTCAAGAGAGTGATAAGCTCAATTAATTTGCTCAAATAAGTTTTCCTTAGCTCAAAAAACTTTCCACATGCACACATGTTATATATATGTATATATATATATGCATATATATATATATACATTTAAAACTGCATATATATACATATGCAGTTTTAAATGTATATATATTAAAACTTTCTATTACAAAAATATACTATGTTATTAAACTTTGAGAATATCTAGGCAAAGAAGGAGGAAATGATACATGTGCAGTTAGTCATACTGCCAAGATACTGTACCTGTCATCATATTAGTGTGTGACCTTCTGGAGTAGGGCTGTAAAACTATGTGTAAGATGTATTAAAAAAATCTATCTTATAAAATTGACAGACTCTTAAAAACATTTCAAAGGTCACAGATGTGGAAAGAGAAGTTGTTCTATCAGTCATAAAGTTAACCAATTCTACTATGAGAGGTAGAGATATTAATACTAGCTTGTATTGTTCTTACTGTGTGCGAGAGAGAGACAGAGAGAGAGAGTTCTATACAAACACATACACATAAATCATTTGGGGAGGTGAACAGAATTGATCAGTAAATATAAAACTTTTATACTTTGCTTTTATTTGTTAAGTCTTTTTTGCCTATCATTTCTTATAAGTAGGCTTGATTTTTTAAATGTTGAACTATAAAGTAATTTATTTAATTAGATACATATTAGTGGCCCTTGATATTTTTCCTAATTTTACCATACTTTTGCACATTTGTGCACGCATGCTCTTGACTTGCTTTTAGTTGAAAATAATGCTCTTGCCTATTGAAAGAAGCAGTTAATGTTAAAATTTTTAAATTTTTTCTTCTTTTTAATGTCTTATAACTTTTTTCCCATCAGTGTTGGAGGTTTTATCTGGGAGTCTAAGCAACTAATTTGAAGATAACATTATACAACACTTTGTCCAATTCCTGTTACTTTGTTTATGAAATTTTGTATCATTTCTTTAAAAAGTGCTGTTTTTGTTCTTCTATCTTTGCATACAATTCTTGAAATTGTAATACATTTTTCTGTGAACTGTCTTTTCAAGTTGTTGGCCAATTTACTTGTTAATTCGTGTTTGTCTTTCTTTATTGATTTATATAAATTATTTGTATGTTAAGGAAATGGTCTTTGCTTATAATTTATCTTTGATATTTAATTTTCTTTGTGTTTACCTTTATTTCTAGAAATGAATTTATTTTATTTTATTGGTACCTGGGAGCAAACTCAGGACTTTACACTTGCCAGGCAGGCACTTGTGCTGCTGAGCTATCTCCCTAGCCCTTTTCTTGCTATTGTAAATGGAATATTTTCTCCAAAATGTTTTCTCATTGTTGCTTTTTCTGATTGGGTATTGAATTTTGAATATTAATTCCATTTTGTATCATATTGTTTTACTAACGTCCTGAAAAATTTTATATCAAGTGGTGATAACTGATACCACAACTTATCTGCAATAAACTAGCAATGTTAAAAAAAATAAATAAAAATAAAATAAAATAAACTTAGCAATGTTTCCCATTAAGCATGAAGGATGGGTGTCATTTATAAATCATGTTACAAATATTTTTGTTACATATAAAATATTAGTAATAACTAATTTTACCAAATGCTAAAAACTTTTCAAGTGTTATAATTTTTTATTATAATTTTCTTTTATTTTGAAAAGTAAAAACAAAAGCAAGAAAAACAAGTAGAAACAGAATAACATACAACAATACACATGTTGCAGATTTTCAAAACAACAATAGCTGATTAACAATGCTTGATATAATACCTGTTTTTAGCATCAAATTTATTGCTCAGATTAACAGGTATAGTTATACAAGATTGGACATATGATTGAATAGAACGGGATGCTTTCAAGAAATCTTATATTTTTGTTTTTGTCTTTTTCTAAAAAATATATATTTCAAAGAGAGCATACTAATAATTGACATAACATTAGCAGTGGCACACATTTAGAAGACCATGATGACAGGTATTTAAAGCGTGGTTTTTGTTCTGTGCCATGTTATCCTCAATGTAGCTGCTTAGTTTGCAGATACCAGCATACCGAGCTAGTCAAGATGAGAATTCTATGTATTAACTGCTATTTTTGAAAAAATTGATGGAAATTCATAGAATAATCACCTCAGCCTTTTTGTATACATACTTGCATGATTTCCCCCTACCTTTTTTCCTTTCTCTCCTCTTCGTTGTTTAATCTTTAAGTTCTGTTTCTTTCTATTTAACCGTATCTGTTATTGTCATAATTTTTCTATGTTGGTCTATTAATATGGTAAAGTATATTGATAAAATTCCTATTTTTTTTGTTTTGTTTTTGTGTTTTGAGACAAGGTTCTACTGTGCCGTTCAGGTTAGCCTCAATCTTACTTTGTCACCCAGACTGGCCTCAAATTCGCAATGATCTTCTTGCCTCAGTTTCCTGAGTGCTGGGATTACAGCTAGGCCTGGCAAAGTTCCTAATTTTGAACCACACTAACACTTTGTGGATGAAGTCCTTTACATTATAGGCCATGATTACCCATTAAATTCTCTTTTCAGATGTTTTATTTATGAATTTGATATCAGGTGGATTTTAGTGACATTAGAATGTGTTTTTCCACCAAACTGTATTGGGAAAAATTTCAAGCATACAGAGAAATCGAAAAAAATGACATAACCGAATACTGTATATGTTTTAACTAGATTTAGTAGTTACCTAGCTTTTGCTACATTTGCGATGTCTATCTATCTATTGATCTATCTGTAATTTATCTACTTATCCTCCAGCTAGCTGCATGTATTGAAAGTGAGTTACAGATGTCACAATATTTGCCTCTAAATACTAAAATTAAGGATCTTATTTATAATACCACCTCAGTACTACTTCCATAATTACGGTTTTTAAATAGTATCTAATCCACATTCAAATAGTTTCAAGAACATCTTTTGTAGTTGTTTTGCCTCTTGAATTGGTCAAGTATCACTCACCGCATTTGATTTTATGTCTTTGGTTTGTTGGTTCAGGATGATGCTTTTCACGGTATTGGCTTTTCTTTTTTTTCTTTTTTTTTTTTTTTTGTCTTTTTGAGACAGGGTCTCACTATGCAGTTCAGGCTGGCCTTAAGCTCACTTTGTAGCTCAGGCTGGTCTCGAACTCACAACAATCCTCCTGCCTCAGCCTCCCGAGTGCTGGGATTACAGGCCTGTGCCACCACGCCCGGCAGTATTGGCTTTTCTAAGAGTTCATCTTAATTGTCTTACAGGAGTCCAGTATTCTGGGTTTGTCTTTATTACCATTTAATTTGTTGGTTTACCTCATATAATTCCTGCAAATTCATCAGTACGGTCTGAGATCTGATAGAATTGGATTGGACAGTATTGGCAGGAACGTGTCAAAGTGGTACTGCATGCTGTAGAGGGCGTTACATCAGGAGGCCCGTGGTGTTAGTTTGGCTTGGTGTCGGTAATGGTAGGTCTGACCTCTTGTGTGTTCTGTGGTGTAATCCAGGCTCCCTTGTAAGAAGTCTTTGAGCAGAACCTTGACAAGGTGTAGACACCCTGCTTTACAACAGTCCTTCATGCCATCTCTTGAGCATGTGGGGATGAACCTGGCTTGACAGACTCCTTACACTGTGTGCTGCACAGAGGTGGTTTCACAGCAGATATTTTATGATACAAGACAATATTTTTTAGAGGAGAGGTTTCAAAATCCCAAAATGTGGAGTGGGAACATTTTGACTCCTTAATTCAACTGAATTTTAAACACTCCCTTGGTTTGTAGAACAAGATGCCCCAGCTTCACCTGGGATTTTTCCCTCCCCTGGACCTGAAATGTCCTGTTTCTCACTCTACCTGTGGCTGTCTGGGTCTTCTCAGGGGTCCTGTGTGTGTGAGTGCTGGGATACATGTCAACATGCAGCCAAATAATGGATGACCCAGTAGTAGCCTTTAGTTCCTGTGTTCAGAGCTCCCAAGTTAATCAAGAGGGGAGAGTCTGGGTGTTCTCTTGGGTGTTCCCTGAGCGTGCACACTACCCTAGACATTCATGTGGCCTGCTAGAGTCCCAGGAACTTGTTGGCACTCTTCAGGACTGGCTGTGGACATCTCATTCCCAGGTTTTCCTGTCGAACTTTTTGGTTAGCTTATTGTTTTCTCCAACTGTTATCCATTACCTCATGCAGCCTCAACATCCAAAAGCTACCTCTGATTGTTTTGGTCAAGCGCCCCGAGGGAAAGGCAGTTTGCACTGGGCAAACTCACAGTTAGGTAAAATAAAGGCAGCTTTGTGCGTGAGGCCTTCCAGGGAGCTGCGCAGGTCCAATAATGACAGCTGGGAATTGGGCTTGGGCGGAGCTCCACACCCACTCCAGCTCCTGCAGAGTTTGGCAGGCTGCTGGCTTTCACGGGGATGATGGGCTCTTGTTTTTCAGGTTACTATGGAGGTGGAGCCTGGGGGAGACAGGAATAAACAAGTTAATATGCTCCTAAACTCACTGCTCTGATTATGTATTTTTCTTGCATAATTGCTGCCCGGGCTGTGGCAAGCTTTGGATGAATTTCCAGTTTTGAAAATGTTGATGCTGACAATTTTTGGTAAATGTTTTCTTGCTTTTATGGAAGAGGTATGTGTGTGTGTGTGTGTGGCACATCCCCTTTCTGGACATTTTTCATCTGGCAAAACAGAAATTCTGTGCTTCCTAAATAATACTACTTATTTCCCTCTCCCCGGATCCTTTGGTAACCATGATTTTACTTTCTGTTTCTAAGAACGTGACTTTCCCAGGTGCCTCATGTAAGTGGACTCATACTACATTGATTCTTCTGCACCTATCTTATTTCATGTAGCGTACTGTCTTCATGATGAATCCATGCTACATATAAATAAATAAATAAATATATATATATATATATGTATATGTTTCACATCAGGGAATACAGCTTTGTATCAATATTTTTCTTTATTGCACCGTATTCCTAACTATGAGTATATGACACCTCTTTATTTGACCTTTTCTACCCTAATGGATCTTTAAATAGAGTTCATTATTTTCTTTGACAGGTATATATTTAAAACAAACAAATAGCTTTGTAAAAGGCCTTCATCCCAGTGTTAAAATTGGTGATCTCTGGGAAGTAGGAATAGAAGTAGTTTTCGTTATTATTATTATTATTATTATTATTATTATTTTGGTTTATCTGCATTGTCTAATATTCAGTATTCAACAGATGCTGAAAAGTAATCAGAAAGTGCGTTGACATCCCTTGTTTCATCAGTTTCACTTTGGAGAGTCTGTCCAAAACTTGTTCTCTATGAGTGACATGAGAACACACCAGCTACTTGAAGTGATTCACGTCACTGATAATAGCCCAGTATCCTCAGGGGAGTCATTGGTCACGGCACATGTGTGAGTTTAGATTATCATCAAAGCATAAAGGTTATTATTGTAATTTGTGCCCCAGTGACAAAGTATCTGTGAAGACCCAGATGTCCAGCAATCGGTTATCTCTAGTTCCAGAATCACTGGGCTTCTCTGTGGAAGACACGAGTATATGTTAGGCTATGAAAGCCATGAGGCGTATGCAGCTATTGCTCAGGGTGGGGCAGAAGCAGCTGTGAACAAATGGATGTAGTCATGTTTGGACCTGCACATGGCACACTGATGAGGCCTGGAGAGCCCCACACTGATGAGGCCTGGGGAGCCCTGGCAGGTGAAGTGATAGGTCCAGGCATTTATTCAAACTCTTCTTTAATGTTATTCAAAAAGGTATTTAAATGGAAGCAAGTGAGCAGAGTACTTATGTGCCTTGCACAACTGGAAATGAAATGTTGGTAAGAATGTTCTAGACCTGCCCCAGAATCAGCTGGTTTGCTCCTTTTCTGCTTTCAATGCACAATTTTTACTGTTTGTCTTGTGTTCTTTACTAGAAGAAGAAAATGTGATTGCCGTTCCTCTGGGAAGTCGAAGTGTGCGAATCACAGTGAAAGGACCTGCTCATCTCTGTGAGTAGAGTTCTATCTTCAGCAATTTTTATTGCCTAAGTCTATTAGGAAAAAAAAACTAATGGAAAAAGGGGAAAAAAAACCTAACAGAAAGCCTTATCCCCAGGCGATGGTAGGTAAATAAACATGGATCTTGGAGACGTTGCCTATTATTGCAGATCAGTCTGCATGACTAGGAAATTGTCAACCTGCTGATTTTTTCTGCTCTCATGACCCAGTGGAAAATGTCCTGGTTTGTAATCCATCCCTTCATGGGAGAAGAAATCAAGTTGTATGTGGAATAAACTGTTTCTCCAAGGGAGAGTAAAGAAAGCTGTAGGCATTTTGGGGAAATTTCAGCAGTTTGCAACAGTAGTGTCTCTTTGGCAAAGCCAAATTACCTCTCCTCTGGATTAGTTTTTCCAGTCTTTTAGAAGGAATTGCAGAGGCCAGAGTTTTTTTTTTCCCTGTCTCCCAAGGTGTTCTTGTACCCCTAGGCAGGACTTTTTTGGTTGTATTAAGAAGAAAGCAAGTCTCTGCATACATGGCCCGGCCTTGATGTTTATGCCTTTCTCTTTAATTTTTTACACTGGAGGACTATACGATATTTGTACATGTGGACCTGGTTTATTTCACTTTCAAGTATAGCTTCAAGGGGCATCCATTTAAATGCAAAGGCTACAAGTTTATTATTCTTTTTTTATTTATTTATATTTTATTATTATTTTTGTTGAAGAACAAATAGCAATGAGACAGTTTCAAGACGAATTAACAGGGCAGATTTGACAAATCAATACATTCCAAGATGTTTTTGTAATGTTTTGGTGTCATATAAGGTGCATATATGATATTATACTCACAGGCACTATTATAGCAGATTTCTCTAATCAGTGAATGAAGAGAGTGCAGCTGTATACCTATCTTATTTCTCTATGGCTGATTTATATCACAGATTCAATAATTAACACCCTCTACCTTGTTATCCCCCCAGTGTCTGTCCATAGTAATAGAAGCCAACATAATATCTTGACCAACCATTATTAGTGCAAATCTTGCTTCTCATAGAATTATGCAGAAGCATGACATATTTATCCTAACTGTACTGTTTATACACACACATCATGATTCTTCCTTTGTATCCTCCTTTTTTTTTTCTTTGTCTACACCTGTCAAAGATGGACACTCCATTGTCATTAAACCAATTTAGGTGCCTGAACTCAGCGACACAGCCCAACACAGTCCAGCATTCCATAACAATAGTGAGTTATCTGAAGAAGTTGTTGACTATAGCCATTTACAGCTCAACTTATTATTATTGCCCCACATTATATACCTCATTTTTATACTTTTCTGCTAGATGGTTAAGACCGAGATAGAGCAAGACCTATATACCAAAAGATGTAGCTTTTGTTTTTGATGAGGTCAGTGAAGTCCTCTTAGGGTTTATCTTGTAATCCTGTACCTTACTCTGTAGATCCTTTGTCTGTGTCATACATGCGGATAAGTCACGGCCAATGCCTGACCAGTTTGCTCTCTATGAGAGCCTGAGAGAAAGTTTTCTCTCCATTTGACTCTCCCCAGGTACACTATACATTATCAGTCTCTTTCCTCTGTGGCTCCATAATCTCCTTGATCAGAAAATTTGGGCACAACTGAGTTTCATGATGTTATGGTACAGGTTCTCCTATGCCCCAAGTCTTCGCTGACCTTGAAAGGCTAGGGCCAAAATGTTGGCTGGCCTTGTGGCTCTTTTATTTCCCCAATTTTGATCTGTGCACTTAGGGTGTTAACCATCCAAAAGAAAAGCTGATTAGTACCCTGAAGTATATGCCATTCACTTTGCCCTAACTATCTGACTCAGTTGTCTTTAGTTGTTGTTGTACATTTCTGTTTGTATTTCTTCTTTTGTCTTCTTATGCTAGGGAGACTATACAGTATTTGAACATGTGTGTCTGGTTTATTTCACTTATAAGTATATGTTCAAGTGGCATCCACTTCAGTATAAATGCTTCAAGTTTATCATTCTTTATAGCTGAATAATACTCCATTATATAGAAATACCACATCTTTTTCAACCATTCCTCATATGATGGACATCTTGGTTGTTTCCAAGATTTTGCTATCACACATTGTGCTGCTATAAACATAGGTACACATATATTACTATGATATAATGTTTTCAGTTCCTTTGGGAAAATTCCCAGTAGGGGGATAGCTGGATTGAATGGGATTTCCAGTCCTACTCTTTTGAGGAGTCTCCACACTGACCTCCACAATGGTTGTACCAGTCTACATTCCCACCAGCAGTGGAGAAGTGTTCCCTTTTCCCCACAACCACTCCAACATTTGTTGTTGGTTGATTTCCTTATAATAGCCATTCTTTCTGGAGTGAGATGGTATCTCAGTTTTGTTTTTATTTGCATTTCACGGATGACTAGCGATGTGGAGCATTTTTTCATATATTTATTTGCTGCTTTAATTTCGTCCTCTGAGAAGTGTGTATTCATCTCAGATGCCCATTTCTGAATTGGGTCTTTAAATTTGAGGGCCCTGTTATATCTTAGTTCTTTATGTATTCTAGACAGCAGACCTTTGTATGATTGTTTATTAGTTAGGATTTTAAAAAAAAATTTTGGGTTGTCTGTTCATTTTGTTGAGAATTTGTTTTGACGTGCAGAAACGCCTCAAGAAGAGTTGATCCCTGTTGTTGATTCTTTCAAGTGTTTCCCATGCAAATATATATTTGTTCATGAACTCTTTACCTACCCCTATGTTTTCAAGAGTTCCTCCTACTTTCTCTTCCAGGATATTGAGTCTTTCTGTTTTAATGTTTAGATCTTTAATCCATTTTGACTTTAGCTTAGAGTTTATTATTCTTCATAACTGAGTAATACTCCATTGTATACAAATACCGTATCTTTTTCAGCCATTCCTCAGGTGACGGGCATTTTGGTTGTTTCCAGAAGTTGGCCATCACAAATTACACTGCTATGCACATACATCACTATGATATGATATTTTCAGTTCCTCTGGGAAAATTCCCGGTAGGGGGATAGCTGGTTTGAATTTATGGAGTTCTGTCAACTCGGCCAGAGAAAGTGCGAAGCTGTACTGTGACTCCTGTAAAGCACGTGATCAGTGTCCATTGAATTAAAGTGTGGTGCATTGTCCCTTTTCCCTGGGGCATTATTATCTTTGATATTTAAATTGTAAGAATTTGTCAAAATCGGAAGAACCTCACATTTTGGTAACACGTGTGTTTGTGTGTGTCTGTGTGTGTGTGTGTGTGTGTGTGTGTGCATGCTACGAGAAAAGTTTATAATGAGAATTTTAAAGAAAAACATTTAAGGTCACTATCAAATTGAAAAAGAATAAAGAAATTCAGTTGTGCATTGTGATCCAAATTAGGGAAGGAAGAGATTATCTTTGGGACAATGAAAATGAGCAATTGTTTAAAAGCACTTTCTGGTCCTTAACTTTATGTTAATTATTCCTAAAAGGGTAATGGAATTTTTGAACACAACTTATTTGTGTTCTTTGTGAGAAAGGGTCTCACTGTGTAGCCTAGGATAGCCCTGAACTCACAGTGATCCTCCTGCCTCAGCCTCCCAAATGCTGGGATTACAGGCCAGCACCACCATGTTCAACTGATCACAATTATTAAAATGTTTGTAGCCGTGTAACGATTACTTTACTCAAGGCTTTCTCTGTAATGAAGCATCAATTTTTTTTTCTATTAATGGTTTGAAAACCTACATCTTTTGTTGGGTTTCCTCTTCCTTGTAAATGTAAGCAGATTTGCAGTGACAAAATCATTCCAATTCAAACTCTCTAATAATTTCAGTAATAGTGTTGTGAAATATCATTTGGATTAAAAATACAAAATGCTAAATATTGACAGCCCTATTGATACTAAACATCAAGTAGAAACAACCCAGGGCCCATCAACTATTGAATGAATAAGGGAAATATTCAATATGTGGAATGTTATATGGCTATGAAAATGGATGAAGTATGGATATTATGCTACCGCACAGCAATCCTTGATAACATTATGCTTAAATGAAAGGAGCCGATCACAAAGAGTTATGTGCCATATGATTCCATTAGCCTATAATATCCAAAACATGCAAAACATACAGAGATGGGAAGTAGCTGGGTAATTGTCTGAGTCGCTGTGGGACTTCTTTTGGTGGCAACAAAAATATTCTAAATTATACATTGTAAATAGCCAAATGTGGGCTTGGGATGTAGCTCAGTGTTATAGCACTTATCTAGCATGTGAAAGGACCCTGCACACACACAGACACAGACATATACACACGTACATATATGCAGACTGCGTATGTCATACAATCGGTGGCATGTGAGTGATGTACGAAATGGTTTAGGCATTTTAGAATGCGGTAACTGGGCCTGATAGTTTCATGTGGCTAAAGGCAATTCTTCACATTTCAGCTGCAAAAATTGTTTTTAAATTATAAAAGCAGTGAGCAAGCAGAAAACAGTCGCGTGGAAGTGCACGCTGTGACGTGGAGTCCACTGGTGCGGCTGCGCGCTGACACAGAAGATGCTACTTCGTGTCTGAGACGTGGGCGCCTCCCAAGAGCGCGAGAGCGGGGCTCGCGTGTCCCCATTTCTCCAGAAGAGACACGCGTTGCTTGGAGCGTCTCTTCCTCCCAGCAGTCTCACCAGTGGCTCTGCCAGCGTCCCTGAAACGTCTACTTCTCTAGTGATGGACAGAACTGACTTCGTCCTCCAAGGATTGAGTTTACATTTCTGAATATCTAGATAAAGAAGAGGCTTTATTTTCTTCATTTATCCAACTGTAGTTTACGGTTTTATTTGCAAAAATGATGTGCTTCTGAAATCGAGCTGATTTTGCCATAATAAGTCAGCCTTTTAAGATCCATATTAACTACCAAACTCCAGAGAGTGCATTAATCAGAAGTGAGCATACGCAGGGAAGTTAATCCCTGTCTCTTTGTTGTGGAATGAAATTTAGTGCGGCATGTCCAACTAACATTCTTCTCATGGCAGTTTATTTTTTTTAACTTTTATTTGTTTGTTTGTTTTATTGAGTCAGGGTCTTACTATGCAGTTCAGGCTGGTCATGAACTTACTCTGTAGCCCAGGATGGCCTGCAAATTAAAGCAATCTTCCTATCTCGGCATCCCAAGTGCTGGGATTATAGGTATACACCACCACAGCTGGCTCTTACAGCAGTTCAGATGCTGAATATCTAGTCCTGATCCAAGCCTGGCCACATTATGCAGGAAGCACTGGCCCAAAAATTTCCAGTAATGCACCCCTTCAAAAATGAAATCAGTAAGAGAACCTCTGCAAAGGAAATCTTACTGCAGCAAAACTTCAGCACTGATATGTTCGACTAGCAATAAAATTGAGTATCCAAGATGCCATATACCACACTGTAGTATATCAAAATATATTATAAAAAAAGATAGAGCTGTCCTACAGGTAAAAGTTTAATGTGTTTATAATTATGTTCATTATTTTAAGCTCTCACCACACATTTACCTAACTGTGCTTTTATGGCCTTCAGAATTTAAGGAGCTCCCCTGGCAGTGGTCACAAAACTCTGCCTTTTAAAAAAAATTATATATTTGGTAAAAGGTCTTGCTACACAGGTCAGACTCGTAGTGATCCTCCTGTTTCAGCCTCCTCAGGGATGGGATTACGGGCATGTGCCACCATGTCCAGTTTCCATGGCTCAGCACTGGGCTGGCACAGCATGCAGCACCAGGGGATCAAACCTGGGTCTTTGCACTTGTCAGGCAGGCATTTAGACTGCTGAGCTATCTCTCTGGCCCTTTGCCTCTTTTGAAAGAAAGAGGCATTTATAACTTCTGAAGTGCAAGCTCTTCTGCCAGAAGCATTCATTACCTGTTGAGCCATTCTACCCTTTTAAAAATAAGAATAGGTTAAAATATTTAAAGGCATCACTGCAGCCTTGAGGATTTGAGGAGAGAAGGACCTGGCTGCCGAGTCTGTTTTGTTACTGCTGAGGCTTTCTCTCCTGCTTTCCTTCAATCTCCCCCACTCAGTGTAAGCCCAAGAGCAGTCAGGGACTGGTGGATAGCAGGAGAGGCTCCTGGCCTGCTCCTTGGTAGTGGTGGGGAGCTTCCGGGCTTCCAGGGGTCTCCCAGGCTTCAGCCACCTCCCTGTGGAAGCTGGAGGCTCAGTGCAGGTGCTGAGAAGGGACAAAGGAGGGGCCTGTGCTTGCAGATTCCAGGAGGCCTGAATCACACTCAGGATAGCAGACGGAGGGGAATGAAAACTTCCCCAAGGCACTGAGGAGTCTGACCATCATGTGAATTATGGAGTGAAAAACCAGGGCCTCTGTTTCTGTCACTTAAGAGGTGTGGGAACTGGGAAGAAGCAATTTGTCTCCAGTGTAAACGGCAGCCTTGGAAGGGCCACCTTGGCCTCCGCCTCCCTGTGGTCTGACAGTGGCCTTGCAGAGCCCGGGGTCACACTTGCAGGCAGGCACCGCCTTCCTCGAGTTGCCCACCCTCCTGTCCCACCTACTTTGGCCTCAGCTCCTCACCGTCACAGCTGAGGCGGGAACACCTGCTTTCCACCTCCTGGATGGGCAGCTGTGTTGCTCTCCAGAGATTTGGAAGCCTTTTGAAAACCTGGGGTGGAGCAATATTTTACAGTAAGCATGCAGTTTCCTGATAAAGACGTGTGGGATGGGTACTTGAAAATTGTCTTCTCCATTTCTATTTTTATATCCTTATAATTAAAAAAGTCATATTTTCTGTGAAGGAAGAAGACATTTTACTCATTTTTATTAATTTTTTGATACATTATAGTTATATCCATTTTGGGCCAGGGAGATAGCTCAGTAGAATAAACGCCTTCCTGGCAAATGCTGGGTCCTGAGTTCAATCCCCTGTATGGCAAAAGAAAAAAAAAAAAAAAAAAAAAGGAAGAAAAAAAACCTGGCAAACTTTTGGGGCCAGGGAGATGGCTCAGTGGAATAAGTGCTTCCCTGGCAAGCACAAGGGCCAGAGTTCAACCCCTGGTTCTGCCAAAAAAAAAAAAAAAAAAGAACCTGTCTATTTAGGCTGGGAAGATAGCTCAGTGATCTAAGTGCCTGCCTATAGTTATATCCATTTTGGGAAAATGGTACATATTGTCAGTACATCCTGGCCTTTTTCAGTCCCTGTGTCTATACGCTTCCCTATTCTCCCTTCTTTTTTTCTTCCTCATTTCCAAAAATTCCATCTACGTGTTATTTTATCACCTTTATTTCACACTGTATTTGTGTTTTGGATCGCTCCTGTGGTGTAAGAGAAATCCTGCGATATTTCACGTTCTGTGTCTGACTTGCTTCACTTAATGTTGTGTTCTCAAGGCATCTTCTTTTTCTTGCAAATGACAATTTCATTCTTTATGGCTGAGTGAAGAATTGTGTGTGCGCGCCACATTTTCTCTGTCCACTCATCTGTCAGGAGCACACAGGCTGTTTGCGGAGCCTAGCTACTGTGGATTGTGCCACTTTAACATGGCTATGCATGACTCACTCTAGTATGCCATCTTTAATTCTTTCAGGAATATACCTAGTTGGGTGAAATGGAATTTATACTTCTGGTTTTTTTAAGACATCTCCACATAGAATTCCACAATTGTTTGAGTAGTCTATAGTCTCACTAACTCTGCAGAAGGCTCCTTTCTCCTCCCATATCTTCCCATCAACTGCTATTTTTCTGTTTTTTTTTTTTGTGGGGGGGGCCTTTTTGTATGTAGTACAGGATCTACAGAGTCTACAGGGTCTCAATACATAGACTGGACTCCTAGTGATCCGTCTGTTCAGCCCCCCAAAACGCACCACCATGCCCAGTCTCAATAGCCACCTCAGCGTACCCCAGGGGCAGGGCCTGCACAGCAAGGTGGGGATTGAACCCTGGCCTCTGTGTCTGCTTAAGCAAGCACTTCAATCCACTGAGCTATTTGGCTGGCCCATTTTTCTGTGTTCCTGATGAAAGCCACTCTGACTAGGGTAAGATGGGATCTCAGAGTTGTTTTCATTTGTGTTTCTCGAACAGCCAGAGATGCTGAACTTCATGTTCGTACTGGCCATTTGTACTTCTCCAAAATTTTACACAGTCCTGTAATAGTGTAGTGGGCTTGCCATTTAAAACAAGCAAAGCAAACTAACAGAAACACTGGCATTGGATTAGAGATGGGTGTCGCAGCAGTAGATCTTCCTTCCCCCGGGTCATCTTCCCAGATTCCTATACCCCCCGCTCCCACCCTGCATCCCAGTGAAACTTGGAAAACTGTGCTCCAGAAAGTTAAGAGCAGTGGTTGAGCAGTCACACGCTGCCCCCCACAGCCACGGAATCCATCCAGCACCACTTGAACTCAATCACATCGTTTCGGGCCTCATCTCGAGTCTTGGTGTCTCGAGAACTTCCAGGAGGATGGCTCACGTCCGGTTTCATTCTGCTTTGATACCGCACTGCTCTAGTGCTCATTACTTTTCTCCTTCCCTTTATCGACCTAGTTCCTCCAGTGTGGCGCTTGTTTGCTGTCTCTAGTTCCCAATCTCGCCTCTTACTGACAACACACTTTGTAACACTCAGTTTTATATCTTTATTGGAACTAGGAAATGAATATAAGCTTGCACTTTCCAAAAATCTGCAGTTGTGGAGAGCAGGGCCAAAGTGGTTGGGGTTTTGGGTGCCTGAGCATAGCCAGCATTATTTTTTGACCACTAATGACTCCTCCAGATCAAGGAGCTCCCAGCAAAGTTCCCAGCCTGCCTATCAGAGATAATCAAGGACGTCTCTTGGTGCTTGGGATGCAGTCTGTCCGGCGCACTTGGATTCCCTCACCTGCGCCTTGGCAGAAAGAAAATCCAACAAATGAAAAGATCCAGAGCCCAGCAGCCCACAGGGTAGAGCTCCCAGCAGCCCACGGGGCAGAGCTCCCAGAAGCCCACGGGGCAGAGCTCCCAATGCTGGCCCATCTTGCTTTTGTGAGCTCTCTGTGTTTAAGTTTGAAGCTGAATGGGATTTTGATTCTGTGGTGTTCTTTTCTCAAGGGTGCTGCAGCTCCACGAAATGGAGCATAGGTTTCACAGCAGAGTTGGATGCAGGAACCATCTACTCCTACTCTTGATTTTAGATCAAAACAGTGACAACCCGAGGCAGCCAGTTACAGGAAATCTGGGGTCAGAAACAAAGGTGTCCCAGCACTCAGCTATGAATGACTTTATTGCTTCTTTCAGCCTAGGGCCATTTCTATTAAGTATGGTGTCTTACCGAAATGAAACAGAATCAAGAAAAGGGAAAATGGAGGCCGGGGAGATGGCTCAGTGAAATAAGCGCTTCCCTGGTTAGCGCCCAGGGCCTGAGTTCAATTCCTGGTTCCGCCAAAAAACCTTAAAAAAAGAAAAGGGAAAAGAAAGAAAAACTTTAAATACAATAGAAATGTTATGTTGTTCAAACCGTGGAGAAACATTTTTCTGATGGAGATTTTTTAAGCACTTTGAAAGCATGTTAGGATAAGAGTGGCATACACAAACAGTGGCAGTGGAATGGCTCTATGTTTGCACTGTGTGAAACACGTCAAGCCCTATGCCCGCACTGCCATCATTCTCCTGGTTTTGCTGCTGTACTCTTAAGTTTCCTAGGACATAACCATCAGAAAAGACTGGGAGAGGCTGCGCAGGGCTCCCCCATGTTAGTTTTGCAATTGTGAATCTATTCTTATTTTAAAATAAAAAAGATTTTCAAGAGAAATTTCAAACTCATCATGCTTATTTCAATAGAAAGGAACAAGTTGCAAGCATAAGATCTCCTGAACAGGTGCTAAGTGAGTAAACTTGGTTTTGTTCATTGTATATATTTTAGCTACATCATGGAAAAAAATGTAAAGAAATGTTTTCTCTTTCTCCTTACACTACAAGTGGTTCCAAATAACTGAACAGACTTGTGGTTCCTACCACTCATGGTAGCATCTTTTTATAGGCAAGTTAAAATAGTTATATTTTTATTCCACCAACATGAATCAAAGTAAATTGAGTAGATATTTTTGTATTCGTACTACGTACTGATATCATGCTTAGTGAAACACCATTTCGATACAAACACTTTTAGGATAGTTTTCTTATTTAAATTTTACTTTTACCTTTTAGTTATTGAATCAAAAACACTTCAAGGAAGCAAAGGAGAACACAGCTTTAACAGCCCTGGAGTCTTTGTTGTGGAAAACACAACAGTTGAATTTCAGAAGGGTTCGGAGAGGCAGACCTTTAAGATTGCAGGACCACTGCAAGCTGACTTCATCTTCAAGGTAGGATGAACCTCGACAGCAGCCCCTTCCCAGGGGCCCGGAGCATCTGGATTATCAGGACGGTGTGTGGAGCGGGAGGCCACCAGTGATGGTTTTAGCGTGGCACATTTCCTTGATACTTTTCACTGCTAATCCCTTCCCACAACTTGCTCATCTTGCTCAAGTGTCTTCTCCCTAACCCTACTTGCTAAGAAACAGGCTATGCTTTCATAGGGGAAAGGTTGATTTTTGCATTCAGAATCTCCAGTTGCCCTGTGCAATTTTAAATCTCCGGAGTCTAGTGAAAATGAGCAGTGGTTACAAACAGTATCCTTGCAACTCACAACAGAGAACAGAGGCTCTCTGCTTCTCTCCTGGCTGGGGTTCTTGACTTCCATCGTCAGCCTCTGGAGCACACAGACTATGCCTTACCATGATCGCCATTAGGAGGAATTTTTAGAACTATGAGGAACCTATAACTCCCCTCTGATAAATGGAGAGGGCAGGAAGTATAGCTGGCAGTCTTTTTCTAAAATGACTCAATGTAAAACTCTTCTGATAAATTTGACACTGCTTAAGGAAAGCAAATCATAATTCAATGGGTGATTTTGCCCACCTCCTTTTCAGAATACTCATTCCAAAAATGTGAATGGAAAGAAAAACATCACCCTAATTGTCACTGGTATCTCCAAGTTTTAGGAAAACAAAACCCTAAACATTTAGAACAAAAAACTCTCTGTGTTCTACACAGTAATTTGTCAAAGAATGTTTCACTGAAACACTACTGTGTCAGCCAGGAAATACATATGGAGGTAAAGTAGATTTGCTAAGTGATCCAGATTCCTGAGAACCAGGTTTTGCCTGTTGTGTAACTGGTAATATATGTTATTTTTGATACTTTGGGTTTTAAAATAGTCAACATTGAAAAATCAAGAGAGTTGTAATAAATTATTATTAAAAAACAGGATGATCTGACAGTGAACTTACGTCTTATTATATCTGCTGTTGGCTGCAGTTAGAGGGCCACTGACCTCTATCCTGGGCACATTTTCTAGCTCATCATGGTCCGTCAGCCCCTGCTGGCATCCCTACCATGAAAGATACAGGCTCCTCCTGCTTCCGGTGCTCACTTACATCCTCAGCCTAGCTCATGGTAACATCTAGACTTCGGACTTCTGCATCAGACCCTTGAATCACTGACTTCATGTTCTTTTCTTACCATAACATTGTGAAAGATTTAGAAAGGGACTATAATGAGTATCTGTCTTTCTCTCTCTCTTATCTATTGTCATGGGGTGAATTCTGGGCTTGTCTTGCTTCCTCTGGTCTTTGCTACTTGATTCTCAAGCAGTAAACACAGAGAGATATTTTTTATCTTTCAATGAATACCAAGGGAGTTTGAGTTTTTCTTGAGCCAATATGGAGGTTTCTTATTGAGGAAGACATTGGGATGGTGATATTTTGGAGAAAATCCACAGAGATTAGTGTTCAAGATACTGATTACTGTGTCCACATGTCTAGATCTTAAAGATACATTGTTTTATTGCTTCTAGGTAGGAGAATGCACATGCATGGAGATTGTACGTTTCTATGATTGTGTGTAACCTGTACACACATATTTGTGTATATGTACACTTTTAATATTTGGAAGGATACATACCAAAATGAAGACAGTAGTGGCTATTAGAGAAGGATCAAATGCTCTGGGAGAGTAGTCTTAATTTTACTTATGATATCTAATTCTGAAGAGTAATTTGTGAAAAGAATGCTTTCATTTATCACTTGTGTAATTAAAATATTTCCACCTTCTCACCCACATTATATAGTGGCTTCCTCCCAGAGGTCTTCGCAACAGTATGCTTTCTGGGATCAGAATTGATACCCAACTTGTGTTCTTCTGTTTCTGAATTCCAGCTTTCAGACTAAACCAACAGTTCTGAATTTCAATTTCTGGGAAGTTGAGCTCTCTATACTGAAAAAAGTTGTATTAAAAATCTATTTATCAAGCAGGGTGTTCCACACAACTGCTCATTTGTAAATAGCTACAGTCTTTCAAGGGTGTAGTATGTAGAAGAGAATTTGTAAAATGAGATATTTGGGGCGGAGTAGGATGACTGATGTTTTTCCTTGACTTGGGAACTTGTCCAAATAATGTGGATTTCTAGGAAATAGAATCCACTCTTCCATCAGAGTGTGTGTGTGTGTGTGTGTGTGTGTGTGTGTGTGTGTGTATGGGGGTGTTGCTTGCTTTGTTTTGTTTTTGTATTTGGGTTCAGAACAACTTTGCAGTGCCCAGCCTGTGTTATTGCTGAATCAAGGAACTCTTTGCTTCCATTCATCCCTTCCTGGCTATGGAGTGATGGGTTCGCCCTGGGAGTAGGACAATGAGTGTGGTTGCCAATGACAGACTACCCTGATGTTATGATTTGTGTCTAGTTGTCCCCCCAAAGCCTCATGCAGTCATGGGGTGGCTTCTGGAGTCTGTGAATGATTCCCAATGCTGGGATTGCAGGTGTAAGTGCTACACCCTGGCCCAGAGGTGGATAATTTGCATCACAGTGCAACCCAGCCCACACACCTGTAATCCCAGTGCTGGGAGGCTGCAAACAGGGGAAGACAGGCTGGCTCGCTGCTTGAGCTGCTGTTTCTTCCTTTGCTCTCTTGTTTGCCACTGCCATGAACGGTTGCGCTGTGCCATGTGCCACTCTGCCTTGGAGCCAGTTGAGTGTGGACAGAGACCTCCACCAACTGTGAGCCAAATAAACCTTTCCTTCTTTCATTTTGGGTATTGGATATTTGTCCCAGCAACGAGCAAAGAGTAAGACACCTGTGTACCTGTTTCTGTTAACCAAGAACATCTGGTCTAGAAATGGCTTCCACTGAGGCACTGAAGATGAATTCTACTTCCTTGGCTCTGATTTATTAGTTGTGGGTACACCGGGTCCCATTAAGACACAGCCCTCTATATAGTGCACACGGTAGCCCTTATTTCATGTATTTTAATAAGTGGGCTTGGAAATACTGCGGTCATACATACATAATTAGAAAGTAATCTAACATACCATTGTACACCCCAATGGTATGTTAGATTACTTTCTAATTATTATTGCCCAGATTCAGAAATTTAGCGAATTGTACTACACTTTTTCTGTTCTTCAAGAAGCTGTATGTTCACGGTTGGCCTATTCTTGAACATTGTGCCATCTTGTCTTTCCAATGGTTTTCTCACAATGTGCTCTTACTTTGTTGAGTAATCTGTTTCTCCTGCATGACTCTTGTCACAACACTGTGGTGCTGGGATGTTTCACTTTAGAGCCTCAAGTCTTCCTTCCTGTGGAGCTGGCTCCTCCCATTTGTGTGTTTGGCCACCAGGGGGCAATAGAGGCCTGACCGAGTCATAGACGCTTCATTCAGAGAGAATTCACTGCACAGGTATGAATACCAATGTTAATCATAAAACAAATTAATTGTTGCCAATGAAGACATTTCTTCTGTGGTTAACTTTAATCCAGGCCTAGCAGCTTTCTGTTCTTTCAAAATGTCCGTCTGCCTTCAGCGGTGATGGGGAGGAGGCTAGCCTCTGCGTGATCTGAGAAGTCATTTTTTCCTGCCAGCCATCTCCTCAGAAAACATGGAATAAGAGCTTCCTTTTTCCTCCATTCAGATATTTTTTGGGGGTAAGAAAATGCTTTTTGATCTGTTTTCTACTGATGTTCAGTAGTGTAAGTTTTGTCTCCACAGCTCCTTCCAGCCTTAGCTGGGTATCTACCATAGAGCTCCCCATTTTTGAACAGCTGTGGACATTGGTGAGTTATATCTAAGGACGGAGGATATGAAAAGCCATGTTCTGCTTTGGCGAGCTAGCGACCAGGGTTCAATCCCTGGTCTCACATGCAGCATTGGCCCTGCCTCTGGGGCACACTGAGCATGCAACTGAGTCCATGCACCTGTGATCCCAGCGCTGGGGAGGCTGAAAACAGGAGGATCACTATAAGTCTGAGCTACGTAGTGAGACCAAATATGTTAAAAAAAAAAAAAGAACACCAAGCAGCCTTGTTGTCTTTTCTTTGCAAGACATGTTACCGCCTTGTAGTGTGCTTCAGCTAGTGGCTAAGTTCACACATTCTCAGGTATTTCAGAACACAGCAAGACAGCTTCAGAGTCAATTCCTGCCTTACTTTTCTTTAAAAAAATTGTTGTAATCTTTTATTTATTTGGAACAGGGTCTCGCTGCCCAGCTTGGGCTCATAGTGATCCTCTTGGCTCAGCCTCCCCAGTGCTGGGATTACAGCAGTGCACCACCACGCCCAGTTTTGGTGGTTGGCACAGCCCACCTGGGGTTGCAGGCCAGCACTGCATGCAGTACCAGGGATTGAACCTGGATACTTGCGTTTGCCAGGAAGGTGCTTAGACCACCAAGCTATCTTCCCAACCCCCTCCATTACTTTTCTGAGGCTACCCCAAGCCAGGGTGCCTAAACCACAGAGTCTGTTGTCACCCAGTCCTGGAGTTGAAATGTCCAGAATCAAATTGTTGGCAACATTGGTGCCTTCTGAGCTCTGCGAGGGACATATATCATTCCGTCTCCTCACTGTGAAGCTCAGGCCTCCTCCCTCCCATCTCCTCCCTCCATCTCCTCCCTCCATCTCCTCCCTCCATCTCCTCCCTCCCATCTCCTCCCTCCCATCTCCTCCCTCCCATCTCCTCACCATGTTGCTGTGCACGTCCTCCCCAGTGTGCACACTCTCTCTTTTTCATAAGGACACAGTCATGTGGTTGAGGGCCCACCCAGTGACCACATTTTTTGCTCAATTGCATCTATTAAGACCCTGTTTCCAAGTCAGATTATACTCTGAGGCACCTTGGCTAGAAAAGCGACACCCCCCCCCCACCTTGGGGACATAATGCAACCCATGACAGTGCTAACAAGGAAGAAAACTACTTCTCATGATTCCATCCTATCCTAAGTGCTTGACCCTGATCGCAAAGGTAGGAACTCATGGAATATCCTGCGTAATCCTGCAATGTGATTTGTTCAGGTGGATTTCTTAGTTAAAAGAGTTGAAATACTGCTCTAGTAGTTAGTAGAATTCACAAATATGTTTTACACACACACACACACACACACGGAATTATTTTATATTAAATTTGAATTTCACAAATTTTAGAAATTATTTTAAATATTTTTGAAGTGACCTAGACAGTCATTTGTGCTTGAATTAATCATTTTCCTAATCAAACAGGGAAATACAGTTCTGTGAATGTTGGTATACACTTCTCTTTTGCTGATCAGCTCCTTTGTCGGCAGAGCTACTTGCTTTGGGGCCTTGGTAGAGGTTTACCAGAAAGCCTAGGACAGGAAAGGAGCTTTGACTGTATTTTGCATTTAGAGCCATTTAGTATGACAGTGGCTTTGACAGGAAGCCTTTATTCCATGGACCCTTCTATACCTACTTTCTTGAGGGTTTTTAATCCTGAATTTCATTAAGAACTTTTTCTACATCTATTGAGACAGTATGTGACTTTATCCTTGATTCTATTTATGTGTTACATTACATCTATTGATTTATATACATTGAACCATCCTTGCATCTCTGGAATTAAAATCAGTTGGGTCATAGTGTTTTGCTCTTTCTTTTTTTCTTTTCTTTCTTTTTGGCAGAACCAGGAATTGAACTCAGGCCCTTGCATTTGCCAGGCAAGTGGTTATTCTACTGAGCCATCTGCCTGGCCCCTGATCTTTCTTGAGTTGTTGGATTCTGTTTGCAAGAAATTCATTGGGGATTTGTGTATGGATAGTCATCAAGGATACTGGTTTGTTGTTTTGTTATTGTGCCTTTATTAGGTTTTGGTATCAGGATGATACTGGATGCATAGAATAATTTTTTTCTATTTCATGGAAATGTTGGAGAAGCATTGGTGCTATTTCTTTTATTTGGTAGATTAGTCTTAAGCACTGCATTCAGTGTTCTTTGTATCCTGGTTAAAAATCTTTGCTTTATCTCTATTCTTCAAGCTATTTTCTGTTTGCTTCTGCCATTATATGCTATGAAGTAGAATGGTGGTGTTTCTTGCACAATGGTGTCATTGACACAAAGCAATTAGGTGAAGGTCAGCTATTTTATTTTTGTCTTAAATTTAACCACAATAATCTGTGAGCTTATTTATAGACTCTACTTGTTTCATGGATCTATTTATCAATTATTTATGATAATATCATTCATTGTGATTTATCTACCATAGCATTAAAATAAGCTTTAGTATCTGGTAGTGTAAATTATTTAGCTAAAGTTTATCATTGGGACCGGGGACATGGCTCAGTGGAATAAGAGCTTCCCTGGCAAGCACAAGGGCCTGAGTTCAAATCCCGGTTCCACCAAAAACAGTAAAAAATGTAAAAACAATAGTTTATCATTGATATTCTTAGCTCTGCATTCCAAATCCATATTGAAATCAGTTTATCGGTCTTATAAGATTCTATGAGATTTTGATTGGAATTGCATTAAGTCTCTAGGTTAATGTGGATTAAATTGACACCTTTCCATCACCAACTCTGCCAATCGATAAATATGATATGTATACACACACTTGTTTGGTTATTTTAAAATTTGGGGATTTTTTTGAATATAGGCCTTTGTATGTAGTTCAGGCTGGTCTTAAACTCACTCTGTAACCTACAATAGCCTTGAGCTCATAGTAATCCTTTTTCTTCAGAGTGCTGAGATTACAGGCATGCATCCAGCTTGTTTATTTAAAATTTATCTCAATTTTTATAAATTCCTATGTTTATGTCTTAGTATCTTTCAATAAATCTTCCTCAGGTGTGACTTTCTTGATATTATTGCAAATAATACCCTGTATTACAACATCTATGTATTTGCGACTAGAAGACAAACATCTTATTGAAGTCTGTATATTGGCATGGTATTCTTTTTTTTTTTTTTTTTTGTCTTTTTGAGACGGAGTCTCTCTGCAGTTCAGGCTGGCCTTAAGCTCACTTTGTAGCTCAGGCTGGTCTTGAACTCACAACAATCCTCCTGCCTCAGCCTCCCCAGTGCTGGGATTACAGGCATGCACCACCACGCCCGGCTCTGGCATGGTATTCTTATCATTTTCTTCTTATTACTATGGTTTCTTTTGAATTACATAGGCACACAGCTGTAACACCAGCAAATAGTGACAATTCTGTTTCTGCTGTTCCTTTTTTCTATGTTTTGCTTCTTTTTGGTGCTGGATTGCACAGCTTAGGCGGTCTCACAGTGCAGACCACCTCGTGGAGGAAGTGGCCGCAGAAATTGTCCGTGCGACACCTGCTATGTCAGGGGCAAAGTGTTGCGCGGTATGTGTGCTTCATAGAGAATTTTTTGCTGATATTTTACCTGATTAATGAAATTTGCTTCATTGGAATAAACAAATGTAGAAGTTTAACAAGTGCTTCCTTGTATTTTTGAGGTGGTGAAATCTTTTTCTAACATCATGCACATGATAAATTACATTGATTTTTGAAATGCAGGTCCAGCTGCTCTTCCTGTTAAAATGTCCACATCTTCTACAGGCCTTTTCACATTGTGTATTTCCCTATGCCAGCTTTGCTTCAACAGTCTTGTCTATTTCAACTATTTTTTTGAATGCTGTTGACCCAGAGATTTTCATAGCACCTCTTGCTCTCTGTCCACCATCTGTAGACTCCATAGTGAGTCCTTTTGCTCTTTCTTGATCGTATTTGTACCCACTCCCTTTCTTCTTTAATCAGTGCTGTTGGAGAGTTATCAATTTCACTTCACTTTTCACAAAAACTACTTTTGTGTTTATAACTCTCATCTTATCTGTGTAACTTCTTATCTGTGTCATCACTGACTGTTCTTGTCTGGGTTACTTCAGTCCTTCTACTTTCTCTGAATATATTAAGCTGTTCTTTTCTGGTTTGCTTGCTTGCTTGCCTTTTGAGAAAGGGTCTTGCTATGCAGTACAGGCTGGCCTTGAGCTCACTTTGTTGCCCAGGCTATCTTGAACTTGCAATGATCCTTCTGTCTCAGCCTCCCAAATGCTGGGATTGCAGGTGTGTGCCACCATACCTGGCAAGCTGTTCTTTTCTTACTTCTTGAGACAGATATGTGTATCTGTCTCAGATATGGTTTTCATCTTTCTTATAATCTATGCATTTATGTCTATAAATTTCCTCTCAAATGGAGAATGCTTCAATTTTCATATGAAATGTTTTCATTTACCATTCAGTTTACCTTGTAATTTTCTTTGTGGCATATACTTTAACTGATGAGTTATTTAGAAGGTAACATCCAAACATATGGATAATCTTTTATCATGTATTTATATAGATTATTTCTACTGTAGAACATATTCCACACTTTACCAATCTCTAAGATTTGTTAAAGCTTTACTATGGCTCAGAGTATAACAAATTTGGAAGGAATACTATGTGTATTCCACTTTTAGATACAATGTTCTATGTATGTCAAATAGGTCATGATATTGAGTTATTGAAACTTATAGCTTTACGGGTTTTAGTTTGCTTATTTTATTAGTTATTATGAAAAATGTAATAAAATCACTACTATGTGCATCTATAATTTTCTTTTAATACTTGCAACTTTGGTATTTTATACTCTGAGGCTAGGACTTTAAATGTAGTCGTATTTATAATCATTGCATATATCTAGTGAATTTCTATCATTATAAAACTGTTTTCTTTCAGCATTTTGAAGATGCTTCTCCATCACCTTCTGGCTTTCCTTTTTCTGTTGATATGTGCATCTAATTTTTATTCCTTAGGAGGTCATGTGTCATTTTTCTTTGTCTGCATTTAAGTGTTTTCTCTTCTTTGGGGTTTTTAGTAATTTGAATGTGGCATAATTGGAGGTCCATGTCCCTTGTAAACCCATGGCTCAATGTCCCCTTTAGGTCCGGAAGGCTCTTATCTGTTCTCTCTTCAGACAAGCTTCTATTCCAAGCTCTTTTCTTCCTTGTTGGTTGGACTGTCACAATTCTCCTTCAACTACTGTGTCTAACTTCTTGTTTTCTTTTTATCTGTCCTCTTGCTAATTCTTTGCTCAGGTGAACCTAACCCAACCTTTTTTGAGATTGTAGCCAGCAAACCATCCACCTGTTTTTTTTAAATTACATTTTATTAGAACACTGACAGACTCATGTGATTATATTTTTTCAGTGGCTGGTTCTGCCTTAGGCCTAAACAACTGACAGGTTACAACAAAGGCCATATAGACTGAAAACCTGTAATTTTTACCATCTGACTATGTAAGGAAATAGTCTAATATAGTATTAAATCTATCCATTGAAATCTTTATGTAAATGATACTTTTATTTCTCTTTGTGGTAAGATTATACACATTATTATTTAATTTCTCAAAGATTTCCATCACACTATCTCAACAAGTTTCTTTCAAAACAGAGTTGGAGGCATAGCTATGTGCTGCTCATGATTCTTCATGACTATGAAAATAGGGCAAGGCATTGTGGAAACCTCTCCAGGAGCCAAGGCCATGTGGCAGAAGTAGTGGTGGTGTGTATGTTTTTAAGTTTCTGTCAGTCAATTAATGCTAATATCTGGGTTTCATACAATTCTATTCATTAAACACTTTCCTCCTGCGTTGTTAACATTTGTGTATTCCTAGTCACTTTTAAAATCTGCTGCCTAGTGTAGGTGAACATTATAGTTATAAATTGGGTCTAGGTTATTTTTTCTCCTAGAAGACAGCTAGGCTAGGAGCCAGTCACCTTAATCCAACAAGGAATTGAAATAATTTGAATGTGGACTGAATTCCTTTTGAAAGCAGGGCTATTTCCAGTTTGCTTTTATTTTTAGGACAGAGCCTTCCGAGGTCCTGGCTGCATGCCTGGGTGTGTGCTAACCCTTGTTGCCGAGGCAGGCCTGGAGCCCCAGTGTTGGCTTCTCCAGCTCCCAGGGCCTGCCGACAGGTCTGCACACCGGCTCAGCCCCTTGTCACCAAGTGCAGGCGGGAAAACACTGTGAACTGAAAGAAATGCCAAGCACCACGCTCAGGGTCCTGGACCCACTCTGCATCTGGGGTCGGGCAAATCCTCCCTAGCATGGACGTTCTCTGATGCCTTAAAGTAGCTTTAAAAGTATTTGATGCAGTATTTTCACTTATTGTCAGTGGAAGGATGAGACACAAACGGTTATGCTGTAGCCACACGCAAAACATCTCAGTTGTGTTTTCTGTCACTGTAAGCCCTGTGATGCCTACCCCATCACGGCTACCCTGCAGCCCCCATGCATATCTTGTCCTTATGTCTGGATTATTTTTTCTTTTTTTGTGTGTGTGTGCACTAAGAATTAAACCCAGGGCCTTTCTCACTAAGCTATATCCTCAGCCTTTTACAAATTTTGAAATTATGAGATAGAGTGTTGCTTGATTACTAACTTGTCTGGGCTGGGCTTGCATTTGCAATTCTATTGCTTCAGCCTCCAGAGTGCAGGTGTTACAGGTATGCCCCACCACACCTGGGTGGGTACTTGGAAATATAATATGATTTTATAATTGCATAAGACTATTCATTTTTAATCTACTTTTGTTCAAAATCACTCATAAGATTACTGATTTATTTCAATAATTGCCTTTTGTATCTAACAACATTCTTCTACAATTATATCAGTTCTTCTTTGGTACATCCTGTACTAGTTCTGTCATGTCTCTTCTGGTGTCTGAGTGGTCAGAGTGCACAGTCACTGTATGTCTGAACATGTCTTTAGCTCACTGATTAATGACTGATCATTTGACGGCAGATTGGTAGTCATTGCTGACTGATCAATGATTTGATTGTAGAACTCCAGCTGTGAAATTCTTTTATCTCATCACTTTGAAGATGGGATTTTTCTCTCTTGTATCCAGTGTGGCTTATAAGAAATCTAATGTTAATCTGATTTTTATCCCTTTTCAGGTATTCATTTTTGTCTTCTTGATAACTCTTAGGCTTTGAAAAATCTTGCTGCTGTATTTTCTAAATGTCTACTCGTTTTCAGTGAGCATGCCTACAGGATTCCTATTTTTCTTAATGTCTAGGCAACTCCTACTAATTCCATAATAGAATATTGTCTCCTCATTATTCTTTTATTTCCATCTTTTGTCAGAAATAGCATAGTAGAGTCACTGGTACTTTCTGAAATTTTATTTTGAAATGAGCTATAGGGGCTGGGGAGATAGCTCGGTGACATAAATGCCTGCCTGGCAAGTGCAAGGTCCCAAGTTCGATTCCCAGTACCTCATGCTGTACAAGCCCTAGAACCGGGTCTGGTGGCACATGCCTGTAATCCCAGCACTAGGGAGGCTAAGACAGGAGGATCACTAAGAGCGAATTGTGTAGTGAGACCCTGTATCAAATAAAATAGACTATATATTATTTTAATAAGCAGTTCTTTTCACTAGACATAGCACGTGTATTTTCTCATGCCATATAAGATTCTTAATATCATAGTCATTTTTATTACTATAAGTTTTAGTGCTTATAACCAATTACATTTCTTGGAGGTTTTTTCAAATATTCTAATCTTTATTTTTTTAGCCACATGGTTATAGTGCATGATGGTCCCGTTCTTCACGGGGTCTTGGTGCATGGACACAGCACTTCACCATCCCCCATCTATGTTATTAATCTCTTCCTCCTCCACTCTTTCCCCACCCTTGTCTCCTGCCCAGTTCCCTTCTCATACGCCAACAGTCTGCCTCACTATGCCCTATGTTCTTTGTTTTTCACTGTATATGTGTATTGGGGTTCTCATATAAGAGAAAGATGCAGTATTAAGTTTGTGCACCTGATTTGCTTCTCTTAACACTGTGGTCTCAAGATGCATCAGCTTTCTTATAAAGTTAATCTTTTCATGGTAGTAATACTCCATTGTATATATTTTACCACATTTTCTATAGCCACTCACCTTTTGATGGACATATAGGCTGTTTCTAAGATTTAGATATTATGAATTGTACTGCTTATGGCATGATGCATACATCACTTTGGTGTGATACGTTTAACTCTTTTGGGAGATACATACAAAGGAAATATCTGAGTCCAATGGAAATTCTATTTTTAGTTTTTATCAGAAACCTCCACACTGATTTTCATACTGGTTGTACCAAGTTGCATTAGTACCAACAATGAAGAAGCTTCTCCACAATTTATTCATATTTGACTTTATGAATATATTTATTTCTTCTAGAGTGAGATGGAATTTCAGTGTTATTTTAATTTGCATTTTTTAATGGCCAGCCATGTTGACCATTTTTTCATGTATTTACTACATATTTGTACTTCATCTCAGAAGTGTCTATTGATTTCAGATGCCCATTTTTGGGTTGAGTTTCTAAATCTCAGGCATCTAATTTTTTTAGGTCTCTATATAGTCTAGATATTAGTCCTTTGTATGTTGAGTAGTTGGCAAAAAATTTCCCTTTCACTCTATAGGTTGTCTTGTCACCCAGTTTCTTTTGCTGTGTAAAAGCTGTTTAACTTGATACAATCCCATTTTTTGATTATTGATATTATTTATTGTGCAAGTGGCACTCTGTTGAGAAAGCTGTTGCCTATCCTGTCTTCAAGAGTTTTATGTAGGACCCTCGCTGGAGTTTGCTGATTTTGGCTGCCTCCCCATCTCCCCAAATACTGTCAGGGAGACTATCCCCACCCTGCAGCCTTCCCACTGGAATTTGCTGAGTTGGCTGCCCCTCATTGTCTTGAAGACAACCAGGAAGTCCTGACTGCCACAGCAACCTGCAAGAGCCTTGTGGAGCCCTACCCGGCAGCAATTCACCATCGAGAGAGCCTTGTGCATTTTCAGCTTGCATTCATCAGCATCAGAAACTTCTTGAACTGAAGCTTGACCCTCTTTCTTTAAGGAGGTAGAAACCACATAGACCCACACACAGCAGGAGATTTGGTGAGCCTATTCTGCCTTCCCACATTCTGGAGAGCCTTGTTGCTCTGTGTCCTGTCTATCTACCATCACTGCAAAAAATGTCAAAGGAAAGAACAAAAGGAAATCTCAGACTTCTAGCCCACCCAAAACAAGTTCAGGAGACAAAGTCATAGAAGAACTTGGAAGTCACACACCTGAAATTTCTGAGATGACAGCAATTGAAGTAAAGAAACAACTCCATCAGGCTATGGAGGCAATCGGATCTGAAATAATGTCTCAGGTAAAAAAGGAAATGGCAACAATCTTGAAATAGTGGCTCCAGACATCTAAGGAAGAAACAGATTTAAAAAAATAGAAGGGAATAGGAAAAGGATAGAAATACTGAATGAACAATACAGAAAAGAACTAGAATGTATGAAACAGATTCAACTTTCTATGTAAAAATATGTAATTGTTCCTATTTTTAATTTTTTTTTATTTTTAAAATTTTTGGCTTCACATTTTGTAGGGACTTAAAATTTAGCATATCAATACTTGATGGAAAATACTTGTTCCATGTCATGCCTAAGATGTTTGATATTCATTCAGACAGATAGTGAGGTTAAACCCAACTGCATATTTTGTAGGATGATAATAATAAGCTTCTCTTCTGATGGGTTAACAACCTAAGTTTGCAAAACAAAAATTAGAGAAAAAGAAGGGCTACAAGGATAGCCAGCATTTCAGCCCTAGCCTTTCAAGGTCAGTGAAGACTCAGGACATAGGAGAACCTATACTGTAACCATCATAGAACTCAGTTGTGTCCCCAATTTTCTGATCAATGAGATTATGGGGCCACATAGGAAAGTGATTGATGATGTAGCATGTGCCTAAGGAGAGTCACGTGTAGAGAAAACATTCTCTCAGGCTTTCACAGAGAGCAAATTGGTCAAGCAATGGCTGTGACTCTTCCACATGGCTGAAACTGACAAAGGATCTGCAAAATGTGGTACAGATTTTCAGGATAAATCCTGAGGGGATTTGACCTTGTCAGATACAAAAGTTACATTTCTTGTTATATAGGTCTTGCTTTATCTTGGTCTTAACCATTCAGCAGATAAGTATAAAAATGAAGTGTAAACAGTAAAGCCATATTAATATGCTGAACTGTAAAAGGCTCAAGTCAACAACTTCTGATATTGCCAGTCCTATGGAAAATCCACTACTGGACTACTGGACTATATTGGAATATTTTGCTGAATTCATGCACCTACAATATTTAAATGACAATAGCATACCCTTCCTTGACAAAACTAAACAAAAAAAGGGAATACAAATGAAGGACCATTTTGTATCTATGTATTCAAAATAGTTAGTATAAATATACAGCTACTTTGTCTTAGTTCAATGAATAGAAAGATTTGTTCTAATGGTGTTCATGGACAGGATCTCATGTCTGCTTTTTGTACTATGAATAACCACTAAAAAGACAACAATATGTAATGTATTAATTATTGAAACTGTCCTACTAATTGGTTTTGAAACTGTGTCATTGCTATTTGTTTCTCAATAAAATTATTTAAAATAAAGAAAGAAATAATTTTCTGATATTATAACTAAAAGAAAGCAAAACACAAAAATCACATGATTACCTCAATAGATGCAGAAAAAGCTTTTGACAAAGTCCACTCTCATTCATGATAAAAACACTACAGAAAATCAGAATAGATGGTCTTCATCACAATTTGATAGAATCCATCTCTGACCAACCAACAGCCAGCATTATACTTAATGGATAAAAATGGAAAACTCTTTAAAATCAGGAACAAGACAAGAATGCCTCACGGTCACCACTCCTGCTCAATATAATTCTGGAAACATTAGCCAGAGCAATTAGACAAGAGAAAGAAATAAAAAGAATAATGATTGGAAGGGACAAAATGAAATGATTTCTGTTTGAAGATGACATGATACTGTAGATAGAAGACCCCAAAAACTACACTAAGAGATATGTAGACTTAATAGCCAAATTCAGTAGCATTACAGGATATAAAGTTAACACTCAAAAACCAATAGCATTTGTACACACAAACAATGAACACACCAAGAAAGAAACTATGGAAACTACACCTTTCACAATAACCCCCCAAAGATGAAATACTTAGGAATCAGTCTCACAAAGGAAGAAGTGCAAATTATAGTACTCTGAAAAAAGAGATCAAAGAGGATTTTAGAAAATGGAATGATACACTTTTCTCCTGGATAGGATGAAGCAACATTGGTTTCTTCCATATTCCCAAAATTGACCATACTCCCAAAATTGATATACAGATTCAATTCAATCTTAGTTAAAATACCAGTGGTAGACCTAAACATTCCTAAAATTCATCTGGAACCAAAAGAGACCTAAAATAACAAAAGCAATCCTGGGCAACAGAGGAAAAGCAGGTAGCATCACAATACCTGACCTGAAATTAGACTGTAAAGCTACTGTGATAAAATCAGCCTAGTACCGGGATGAAAACAGGCTTGGGGGTCAATGGAAGAGATTAGAAGATGTAGACACAACTACAAGCACACTCAGCTACCTTATTTTTGACAAAGGGGCCAAACAGTTTCCCTGGAAGAAAGATAGTCTCTTTAATAAACGGTGCTGTAAATACTGGCTTTCCACATACTGCAGGCTTCAAATAGACTTAAGCCTATCACTATGCACAAAACTATAGTCAAAATGGATCAAAGATTTAAATATTGAAACTGAAGCACTAAACCTTCTGGAAAGGAAAGTAGGCAGAAGAAGCCTTAAGAACATAAGGGTAGATAAAGAGTTTCTGAACAAAAATTAAACTGCATGGGAAATATTTCGAAGAATCAACAATTTGGGTCTCATCTTTCTGAAAATGTTCTGTGCATCAAAAGAAATTACTAACAGAATAAAAAGAAAACCCACTAAGTAGGAGACAATTATAGCAGACTGCCTGCCAGATGAAGGACTCATATCTAGAACATATAAAGAATTAAAAAAAAATCAAGCCTCCATAATTCAAAGACCCAATTTAAAAATGGGCACCTGAGATGAATAAATACTTCACAAATCAGGAGATACAAATGGCAAATGAA
>PVKA01024370.1:0-34335 GCA_004027165.1 Ctenomys sociabilis | reverse complement strand
TTTCTTTAAAGTCAGAGAATAATTTTAATTTTTTATGTTTGACAAATGATTTATGTTCTTGTGTTAAGAAGAATTTCCATGAAATTATATTTTACATATAATATTAAGTGTCAAAACCCTAATACTCCCATTTTTTAAAATTATATTTTATTAAAGAACAAATAGCAATGAGATAGTTTCAAATAAAATTAGTAGGACAGATTCAATAATTAATAAATTGCATATTGTTTTTGTAGTGTTTTTTTGTTGTATAAGTTGCATACATGATATTCTATTTACCAACACTATTAGAACAGATGCCTCTAATCAAAGAATTAAAGAAGAAATACAAATAGAGAGGTATAACAACAACTGAAAGGAATTTAGTCAGATAGGGTAAACTGAACTACAAATGTTGCAAGGTAATAATCAGCTTCTCTTCTGGATGGTTAACAACCTAGGTTTTCAGATCAAAAATTGGAGAAATGGAAGTGCTACAAGGTCAGCCACCATTTTGGCCGTAGCCATTCAAGGTCAGTGAAGACTCAGGACACCGGAGAACCTGTACTGTAACATCATGGAACTCATTTGTGCCCCAAATTTTCTGATCAAGGAGATTATGGAGCCACAGAAGAATGTGATCGATGATCTATAGTGTGCCTAAGGAGAGTCACCTGGAATATATTTTTAAGGACACAAAACAATTTGAACCTGTTATATTGAGAAAGTGCTGCTAAAATATTTTGACCCATGAATAGCTCTCCTACCTCCCAGCGGTACAATGGAATTCAGAGTAGAGCACTCACTGTGCTGTTACCTCACAGCAAGAACTGTACTGCAAAGAGGGCAGTGCTCAGAACTCTTAAGACATTCAATCTGTCTGCATTAAGAAATAATCCTAAATTCTACTGAAAATGTAAGTTGAAACCACACAAACAAGAAAAAAATGCAATTAAAATATCTAAATAAATAAAACAAACTCCATGGCCATTAAGGCACAGCTGGAGGCATCCAATATCACTGAACTGGTGGCTTGTGCCATGTGACTTTGGATGCCATGGATAAGGTTTTTCAAGTCCCTCAGCCACCATTTCTGAACCTGAGGTTCCCTTACTAACCCATTGGATTGTATGGGTGAGACTTCCAAACTAATGGTAACTGAAGCCTTTCCTTGCTATATCTATCTTTAGCTGACTTTCTTTAAGCCCATCCAGAACTAAATCTTTGTCACAAAAAAAATGTCCTGTACTTTCACATCTTTACACATGTGTGCACTTCTCACAGTGACCTCAAACAGATCAAAGATGTTCTGGGAAGTTTTTCAGATAACACTGAGAAGTACATTGAGCTCTTTGGGAGACTTTCTTAGGCCTATGCACAGAAAAAGTTTCTAAAAATAGGTAACACTATTCGTTTTTGTTGTTCATTTTTATGTATTTAGTACAGACTCCAGTGAAAAAGAATGGACTCAGAGTGATCGTCCTGTTATTCCGCCTCGTAAGCACTGGGATTAGAGGCATGTACCACCATGCTCAGCCTCTATAAGGCTATCGTTTAATAATCATTGACTTCTACTGACAGGCAAACAGCCTTACAACTGTCATTACATTTGGAGATGAATATCATATTGTTAAATTTAGAATGCAAGAAGACAGGCCAGTACTGTAAAAGTTGCTTCCTATTGTAGTTCTAGTCCCTACACTAGATCCCTATAGGCCCAACAACCATGTGGAAGACTGGAATAAGAGATTTTTCCAGTGATAGATTTTTGAAAGTCTAACAAGCACAAGAAACAAGCCCTTCAATTATAGGAAAATTTCAAGTACTTACCAGGAACAACATGAGAATATATCCATGTATTTAAATGATTTACAAAAGGGATTAATGAGACATGCACATGTGGCTCCTGATTTAACAAAGACATTATTTTTAAAGACATTGTTGAGCAAGTCAGTTCTATAGATTAGGCAGAATCTATAGAAGATATCTCTTTACTCCAGATAGCACACATACTTTAGTGATTGTTGAGTATTTAATATTTATTAGAAAAACCAGTAGGCCAAAGAAAGAAAAGAGACTGAGAAAAAATGTCTAATTTGGCTGTGCGCTTAGAAGAAATATAGGCTAAATGATTTTCATCACTCCAAGAAGTTTTTACTCTCTAAACTCATCTGCTACTGCAATTGAAATCCATACCACCTTTTGGAGGACTATGAAGAGGACACAAAAAATCAGCAGAGAAGTAGCAGAGCTCAACCAGAACTTGGAAGAAATGGACTTAGTGGATAAATATAGAGAGGCCCATCCAACAACCGCTGAATACATATTTTTTAGCTGCATATGGGTTGTTTTGTAAAATAGAACACATAGTAGTCCATAGGTGAAGCTTAAGTATATGCAAGAAAACAGAAATTATCCCATGCATACTATCTGACCACAGTTCAATGAAACTTGAAATAAATGACAAGAGAAACCAGAAAAACCCATAAATACATGGAAATTAAACAACACCCTACTCAGCAATCACAGATGAAATTAAACAAGAAATTGAACAATATCTAAAATTCACTGAAAATTCAGGCACAAATTATCGGCATTTATGGGATGCAATGAAAGAAGTCCTCAGAGGGAAATTTATAACTATGAACTCACACATTAGGAAAACAGAATGAGAACAAATAAACTCCCTAATATTGCACCTCCAACATCTAGAAAAGAAAGAGCAAACCAAATTCCAAGCCCAAAGATGGTAAGAAATCATAAAGATTAGAGCACAAATTAATTCAATCGAGATGAAGAAAATAATTCAAGGAATTAACAAACCAAAAAGCTGGTTCTTTGAAAGATTAAATAAAATTGCTAAGCCCCTAGCTAAATGCATCAAAAAGAGGAAAGAAAGAATTCGAATCCAACTAATGAGGACTGAAAAGGATGTAATTACCATAGACCCGGTAGAAAAATTCAGAAGATTATCAGTAGGTACTTTGAGAATATTTACTCTCACAAAATAGAAAACACAGAATAAATGGACAGATTTCTAGAAAGGTATAAAATATCAAAACTGAATCAAGAAGATATAACAACTCTCAATAACCCAATAATAGCCAATGAAATAAGAAATGTAATAAAAAACTACCGACAAAGAAAAGCCCAGGTCCCAATGGTTTCACAGCTGAATTCCACAAGAAATTTACAGTAGATATAATCCCTCTACTCTTGAATGAAATTGAAAAGGAAGAAATCCTCCTAAAAATCATTCATGGAGGCAAGTATTATACTGATACAAAAACCAGGGAAACATACAACTAAAATAGAGAACTAAAGGCAAATTTCTCTCATGAACATATGCAAATTTCTTCAAGAAAATGCTAGCAAATAGAATACAAACCAACATAAAGAACATCATACACCATGACCGGCTAGAATTTATCCCAGGAATACAAAGATGGTTCAATACTCGTGAATCTATAAATGTAATACACTGTAGCAATAAAGCCATATCCAAAAACCACATGACCATCTCAATTGATGCAGAAAAGGCTTTTGGAAAAGTACAAAATTCATTCATGTTCAAAGTCCTCCAGAAAATTGAAACAGATAGTCTCTCCTTCAATGTGATAAAAGCCATCTAGGATGATCACCCCAGCAAACTAAATCGAAATCGGCAAAAAATGAAATCTTTTACTCCCAGATCGAGTACAAGACAAAGATGTCCTCTATCACCACTCCTATGTAATATAATTCTGGAATCATCAGCTAGAGCCATTAGACAAGAGAGAACAATAAAAAGAATAAGACTATGTAAAGAATTTAAACTATAATGATTTGATGATGACATAATACTTTACTTGAAAGACCCAAAAATTCCACCAAAAGGCTACTAGAATTAATACATAAATTCAATAGCATAGCAGGATACCAAGTCAATGTCCAAAAGTCAGTGGCATTCCTCTAAATATTTAAACACACTGAAAGGGAAATTAGAGAAATAATTCCTTTTTACCACAGCACCGCAGAAAATCAAATACCTAGGAATTAATCTAATTAAAGAAGTCAAAGATCTTTTCAAGGAAAATTACAGTATTGTAAAAAAATGATTGTAGAGGACTTCAGAAAATGGAAAGTTATTTCTTACTCCTGGATAGGAAGAGTCCAGCATGATATTAGCAAAAAAATGAACTGAGTATCATTGATATAGATTAAAAGATGCAGAAGCCATTACAAACAAACTCTGGCAATTCATCTTTGAAAAAGTGGCCAAACATACTTATTGGAAGAAAGATAGCCTCTTTATCAAATCAGGGTGGAAAAACTGACTCTCCACATGCTAAAATCGAAAACTCAAGGAATGTCTATCACCATGCACTAAACCTTCTGGAAGAGAAAGCAGGAGGAACTCCTGAAGACATAGAGTTAGGCAAACATTTCATGAACAAAATGAAATTGCAAGGGTAACACTTGAAGAAGTAACAACTGGAACCTCCACTTATTGAAAAGTTTTTACATGTCAAAAGAAATTAACAAAATAGTGAGAGGACAACCCACAAATTTGGATAACTAATGAGCACTCATCCAAAAGTTTTCTCTCTAGAATTCATAAAGAACTAAAACACATTAGGGCCCCAAAATTTAAAGACCCAACAAAAAAAAAACGGGCATCTGAGATGAACACACTTCTCAGAGGTAGAAATTCTAGAAGCTAATAAATACATGAAAAAATGTTCCATGTCACTAGCCATTCATGAAATTCAAATTAATCCAACACTGAGATACCTTCTCAACCCAGAAAGAGTGGCTATCATAAAGAAATCAAACAGAAACAAATGTTGGAGAGACTGTAGGGGAAAAGGAACCCTTCTCCACTACTGGTTGCAATGTAGACTGGTGCAACTATTATGCAAATCAGTGTGGAGACTCCTTGAAAAACTAGGACTGTTATTTCCATTCAAACCAGCGATCTCCCTACCAGGAATCTGCCCAGAGGAACTGAAAATATCATATTATAGGGGTATATGTGCACCTATGTTTATAACAGCACAATTTGTGATAGCCAAATTTTTGAAACTATCAAAATGCCTGTCACCTGCAGAATGGATGAAAAAGGTGTAGTATTTTTATAAAATGGAATTTCTTGAGGTATGTGGAATGATAAACTTGAATCCCTTATATTTTAGTCAGTGCCACATGAAGATATGCTCATAAGTGAAATAAACAAGACCCACATGTGTAAATATCATGCAGTCTCCCTAGTGTAAGAACGCAAAAGAAGAAATAAAAATTGAAACACATAACACAATTAAAAGGAAAGTGAGAAGTTAAGCATTAAGCAATGAAGAGAGGGCAAGGAGAAAATCTAGGAAACATGACAGGGAAAAACCATGTTTTTATTTGCAAAATATTGTTAAGGCAGTGATCCTGAGAATGTTCAGTAGGTTTTTGAAGCTAGCAGCTGATTTGTAGGGTTATCAACCTGACTAACCGTACATGCTGATACCTGTGAACTAAGCAACTGTACTGAGTATAGCAATGTGTAATATTAGGGCCATGCTTGGAATGCCCGTCATTGTGGTCTTCTATGTATGTACTGCTTGTCTTGTCATATCAATTACTGCTATACTGCCTTTCAAGTAAATGTTTGTTTAAAAAAGGGTAATAAGTGAAAACAAGTAACAAGAAAAAAGGTCATAGGACTGCCCTGCTACAATACTGTATGTGGTTAGATTTCTAAATTTCTATGTAAAATATGTAATTTTTTATTTTGTAATATTTATTTTTTAGCATTTTAAAAAATTTTTTCTTCTTTTTTTCACATTCCATAGAGTTTTAAAATTTAACATGTTAATACTTCATGGAAAATATCTGTCCCATGTTATACAGGATGTCTGATATTTAGATAAATAATGAGATTAAGCTCAACTGCCTATCTTCTGCAGGTTTAAAGACTTAAGTTTGCACACAAAAAATTAGAGAAACAGAAGGGCTGTATGGACAGCATTTGTCCTAGACTTTTGAGATCAGTGAGACCTGAGAACATAACAAAACTTGTACTGTAACATCCTATGACTTAGTGATGTCTGAACTTTTCTGATCAAGACATTGGGGCTACAGAGGAAAGTGATCGGTGATGTACAGTGTGCCTGAGGAGAGTCACGAGGAGAGAAATATTCTCTCGGGCTTTCACAGAGAGCAAACTGGTCAAGCAGTGGCTGTGATTTATCCACATGGCTGATATTGACAAAGGATCTAAAAACTGTTACCGAGTTTCAGGGTAAATCCTTAAGGGGTTTGACTGAACTTTTCAGATACAAAAGTTACATTTCTTGTTATATAAGTCTTGTTTTATCTTGGTTTTAACCATCCAGCTGAAAAGCATAAAACTGAGGTATAAAAAGTAAAGCCATATTGATATGCTGAACTGTAACACGCTCAAGTCAACAACTTCTGACATTGCCAGTCCTACAGAAAAGCCCACTACTATTATAGAGTACTGGACTATGTTGGATTATTTTGCTGAATTTACCCACTTACAATATTTAAATGACACAAAACTAAACAGAAATGGAGATACAAGGAAGGACCATTTTGTATCTGCATGTACAAAATATTTAGGGTAGATATGAAGCTACTCTCTCTTAATTCTATGAGAAGAATGATTTGTGCTTACAGTGTTTAGACAGGATATCATGTCTGCTTCTTATAGTATGAGTAACCACTATGAAGACAACCATATGCCATGTATTATTTATTGAAGATGTCTTAACAATCAGTTTTAAAACTGTCTCATTGCTATTTGAATCTCAATAAAATTAAAGAAAAATGTTTATCAGTATTATGTCTGTCAGTGGGAAATGAGTTAGGAGATCAGGGGAGGACAATGTTCCTCAATGAGTGGTTGTGGCCTGGTAGTCATGGAGACAAATCACAAACTCAGATCACAGAATGTAGGGTGGTGTGCAAGGCCCTGAGCCTATAGGATTTCCAAGCAGAATGTGTTGACCCAAATTCTTCATTTTTACCTGTATGAAACCAAGTGGACATTTTATAGGACAGCTAAGTTCTGAAGTCAGACCACAAGGGTTGGGGAGATAGCTCAGTGGAATAAGTGCTTCCCTGAAGTCAGACCACAATGTTTGTGTTAGGATAATGTTCCCTGATAGCTTGTTTATGTGGTTTGAAGGAAATCAAGGATTGGGAGACACAAAAGACACCCACCACTTGTGTCATGGCTCCTGGAGATCCTTCTCAGTCTGCTTGTATTCTAGAGAATTATTATTTTCTACATTCAAACTATGTTCATTCTTAGTGCCATTTCTGTGTCTCATCCAATACTTTGTTAAGGACATCAAAAATCAGGTAGAATTTTATGCCAGAAAGGTTACCATGAAGAAGTCAACCAAAAGCTAATACTGGAGGGGATTTGGGAAAAGGAACCATTCTCCACTGTTGGGAGTGCAGGCTGTTGCAGCCATTGTAGAAATCAATAAGGAGATTCCTCAAAAGCTATGATTGGAGGTCCCATTCAAGCCAGCTTTTACCCTCCTATGTATTTTGCCAAAACAACTGAAATCACCATAGTACTGGGATATATGTGTACTCATGCTTATAGCAGTGCTATGTTTCATAGCTAAATCTTGGAAAAAACTCAAATTCCCATCAACTAAGAAACAGATAAAAAGATATGGTATTTTTACACAGTGGAGTACTATTCAGCTATAAAATATTAATTCAAGGCTTTTTTACATAAATGAATGCAGCTAGAGTATATATAGGTAAGTGAAATATACAGATCTATATGTTCACACATTGTGTTATCTCATAGTGAGAATCTGAAAGAGTAATGAAAATCTAATAGGTAAAACAGATACTGTGAGGGATAGAAATTGTTCAATTGGAAGGAAAACTTGAGATGAGAAAAAAACAGATGAAAGAAAGATAAAATCATATACAGGGATATATAAAGAATAGTTTGGATAATTTTAGACTTCTGCTGGTCTTTTGAAAGGAGGACTTCAGCCTCAAGTTTTGGTTTTTCTCTTTTGAATTTCTTATAACTACTTTGTTCTTGCTTTGTCTGTTTAAACTAATCTCACATAGTTGTATTTGGTAATATGAACAATTAATTCACAGATAGCATCATATGATACAACAACTATTCCTGAATTCCTCTTACTTAGTGAAATCTTGTTTCGTTTTTTAATGCTTTGTTTTTTCTTTTTCTATCACTATTTGTATTTTTTAAAAGTAATAAAAAATATCAGAGGGCCAGCAAGATAACTCAGTAGAGTAAACACCTGCTTCAACATTTACCGGGACCGGGTTTGTTCTCCACACCACATGCAGCACCAGCCCTATCCCTTGGCACACTGGATCAGTCACTGAAACTGGGTTTGCTGCTGTACAGGTGTAATCCCAGTTCTGGGGCGGATGAAAACAGGAGAATCACTGTGAGTTCAAGCTGTGTAGTGAGACCTTCTACTGAATACATGTTTTTAAAATCTCGTATGTATCTTTAAGGGCCCAATATCTTGTAACAATAATGTGATTTTCAGTGTCTTATTAAACAAGCATCATGATTTAGGCATCAGAGACTACATATGAGGCAGAGAAAATAGAAATTCACTTAAGCAATGAAAATATGTATGATTTCATGGTGAAATTGACATTGCTCTAAGATAATGTTCTCACATGACTTGTTTTAAAGAACATCATAGCATGTACACAGTTCTAAAAAAAACTGTCTATAGCAAAGAAACCTCATCTGTTATGCTGTTTTTACCTTAGGGTTAGATGTTCACACCATTCTGAATACCTCCTACCGAGGAGCATATGTGGGGCAGAGGACTGTATTGTCAGTCTCCTAATGTCTGCTGTACTGCATCCACCTGGAGCAGGAGAGGAAGGAAATAGTTCTGGGTGCTCAGATGATGAACAAGATGCTGTACCTGAGCTTTGCTCTTCTGATGCTGATGGAGCCCAGGAAGCATGCCGGTTTTCCTACGATTCAGTAAGAAATCTTGAGTTAATGGCAACAATATTAGATAAGGTGAAATCATCCAAAATAATGTATTTTCCATCCAAAGAGTTGGCTTCAACCAGTGACATACTTACATGGCATTACCTACATAGCTGGAGGGCCCAACCCCAGAGCTTCAGGCCATGGGCATGACCTCTGATGAAGGCTTCTTGATAATAGTATAACAGAGAAAACCAGTACCTCAGGGAAAGTTTACGAAACAGTTTTTGATGAAAGACAGGTTATTGATTTCTCAAATACTGATAAGAAACCCCAAGGGAAGGAGATTGATTACATTAAGTGCTCACCAGCCTAAGGCAAAGTTGGAACCCAGCATTGTAGGCTGCCTTCCTGCTTGTGTTCTGGCCCTGTACCCTACTCAGACTTTGGGGTGGCCTTCTGATGGATGGGTTGCTCTGCCTCAGTACCTGAAAAAAAAAATCCCTATTTTATGTTTTGTTTTAAAGTCCTGGCATCCCATTAACATAGCTCTTAATTTAAACTGAGAGAGGTGCCCTTTTGTGTTTATGTTCTCTCCTTTACTTACACCTTCTGCTTATGCATAATTAGGAGTAAAATATGTAGACTCAAGTAAACTGAGCAGTCTCACTAGAATACAGGAACTTCTCATGTGTATTGGTTGGTTGGCGCTCTATAAAAGCACAGCTTTCCACATTTCCTTGGGTGTTTCACACTCTGACAAAAATTTGTCAGCCTTGGCCATATTAAAAGTAAGATTGTTTTTTTCAGGGCTGGTGAGATAGTTCAGCAGACTAAAGATCTGCTTAGGCAAGTGCAGGGATTGGGGCTTGATTCCTAGCACCACATGCCCCTCCTCTGGGCAAGCTGAGCTGGTAACCGAGTTCAGATGTGGTGGTGCAAGCCTGTGATCCCAGCGCTGGAGACACTGAAAACTAGATGAGTTACAGCTGCATCATGACACCCTGAGCCAATAAATAACAACAACAAAAAATAAGGTTGTTCTTTCAAACTCTTCTATCAAGTTATAAAAATATACTATGCTTATTCTCCATTGATAGTCTAAGATGATTTTGGAATTATAAAACATTTAGGCCTTCATTTCAGGCAGCATGCATGTGTTGAATAAGAAATTCCTAATAAGAAGCAATTATATTATCTGTTCTTTTTAAATTTATTTTTTATTTTATTGAAGTATAAATATCAATCAGTTTTAAGACACCAATATTACTAAGGAGAATTTTCAACTTCAGATTACCCAGATCTCTAAGGTAGAGCTGTGCTTCTCAAGAGCTGTGTGGACTTTGCAAGTTCCCACACATCTCTGTTCCCGTTTCTCCCTGAAATGCATGAGGTGAGTCATGTTCTCTTATGCTGATAGTGAAAATGACCACAGTAAGTGTGGGCAAGGGGTCTGAAGACTATCCTCTGCACAGGAAGCAATAGTAGTCTGGGTAGAGCCCCAGTGAGATGTCAGTTCAGGACGGAAAGCTTGTGTGCATGTGCACTCCACCCTGCAGGCCACACAGAAATACATCATTGCACCACAAAACATGGCTCAGCCCAGAGGTGACAGGGTGCAGTTCACCGTGAAGGGACTAGCGTAGAGCACTGTTTGTAGTGCTCAAACAATTCGTCTTTGTCTAAATTAATAATATTGTTGTGCAAACAAGAGTAGAAATATCTACTTTAATTATTTTCTTTGTCATCTATTGTCTCTTAGCAGATCAACTATTAGTTTAGTGTTATAAGAGCTGTGGCATGAATAAAATATTACATTTCTCTAATAACAACAAATAGATCAGCAAAATTCATAAATAAATGAAAAAAAATCTGGAATGAGAGACAATAAAAGTATTCATAGGCTTTAATGATGCATCATTCCCCTATTGTAGCAACTTGATATTAACTTTAGGATAACAAATGACAGCAATTATTAGAGAAAACTCTGCTTTATTAAGACTGATTTGAGACTGCACTGGTGCTGGGTCTTTTCAGGAAAGCTGTTTGCAGCATGTTGAGTCATTGCTTAGAATTCCACTGTGTTCATGCAGGGTATTTTTTAAACTTTATTCCCAACAAACCTCCAAACATGGGCTCCTAGAATGCTACAAATTTAAAAATATTTTTAAAGAAATTTCCTTTATCTCAAAGTGCTATTAAAATTCTTTGTGTCATTTGTAAGTTCACCTTTCTAATAATAATTTATCTCTTGCAAAATAAAAAAGTAAAGAAACTTAAGCCAGCATTATATATTCAAATCACACAGAAAATATTTCTAATGTGCTTCACAGAAGTTTCTTTATAGGCCAAATAAATGGATAATTGTGACAAAACCAGGTATGCAGCTCTAAGGACAGCTATTTTCATTAAAAAGTGAAGCATTGGTCTGGGGAAATGGCTTGGCAGTCTAAGCACCTGACTGGCAGGCTCATGGGCAAGGATTTGATTTATCGTACTGCATGCCATGCTGCCGTGGAACCCTGGGTGCCCAGTGCTGGCCATGGAAACTGGGTTTGGCAGCACATCTCTGCAATCCAGGCCTGGAGAGCCTGAGACAGAATCACTATGAGTTGGAGCTGTGTAGTGAGGCCCTGTACCAAATAATTAAGTAATTAAATAAAATGGTTTTTTGACAAGCAAAACTTTTTCTGTCAATAAAGTTTCTTTGATGGGGTCATTTTCAATGTTGCATCATATCCCACCATATGACATAGGCTATAACATAATCCCATGGACACCAAACAAAGCTGGAAGGGACCCTGAGATTGACTGAAGAGGTCACTCCTCTCCCCATCACTGTGAGTCCTGAGACGAAGCCATCCCACAAGACGCTTCAAGTTCCTTGTTTGGCTGTCCTTCCCTAACGTTATCTGAAAAAAATGCCCCTGTAGAGGTAGGACAGATGCTTGGACTGGGTCTCCCAGCAGCTGTTGCAGCTCACAGCATCCACTGCTCCTATTCACTGGAGCTTTTCTTCCTCTAGATCTCTGGAATCTTACACCCTCCTGTGTCTCCACAGAGTCCATCTTTTTCTCTAACACATCACACTGGACTTAGGGTGGTAGTGCAGTTTCCTACCTATTATTTCTGCATTCAGGCCTGTCTCACTTTCCATCCTTCATATTTGTTATATTAATATTGACAACTTTTGCTGCATTGTACACACTTTCAGAAAGCACTGTACTTTAAAGCTTTTACATATTAATGATTAATAATTACTTCATGTTTGCCTAATAAGATTTTTACATCAACAGTTCCTAGATATTGTCTGTTTAGGTCAGTGGTTAGCACTAGCATGCTACCTGTGCGTCGACGATGTGCCATGCTCCTGTAGGTCTACCTGCTGGGACACAGCATGGACTCGGTAGGTAACAGCACCGCCTCCAACTCTGGTTTTCTTACTGAAAAATGTCCTCAAATGTGGAAAAAGACATTATGAGAAAAATTATCTGCTAATTGTTCACTGAGCAATATTATTTCAGACATCCTACTCTGAGATATGGGAATTTTACATTTAAGAACATTCGAGAAAGAAACATTCTTTCTGTGGTATTCTTTGACAACTTGTCCCAGAAGCAGAACATAAAGACTTATCTGCATTTCTTTAAAGTTGGTCATGAGATCTTCAATCCTGGAGATTCTTTCTCTCTGACCACTAAGAAAGACCATGCTTGCCCTCAATGACACAGAGATACCAAGAATGTGAAAAATGGCTGTGGTAGAGACCTCTGGTAAGACTTAAGGTCCCAGAGACCTGTGGGAGGCTTAGGCATTAGCATCACGTGTTCGCCAAACATTGGGAAACCACCGTCTTCCACATGTGGTAACTGGAATGTAACTGAGCACAAAGTGCACGTAATTCATCAGGAATACTGGAGGGACACAGGAGAAACAGAAGCAGCACCAGATGTTCTAGAATAAGGAGGTGGACAAGGAGGAGATGAGATGATATGAAGTATAAGAAGGAGGAGGAGGAGAATGTGAACATGTCTTGCAGAGTTCTCCATCACTTTATTTCCATTAGCTCAGAATAGCTTTTCTGTAATCACCTCAATACACACAAATCTTCACTCTTTCTGAAATGTAAGAATAAAAATACACTGTGTGTTGCTTGTTCTTTGAAATTTTCTTTATGAAGTAGTTATGTCCTGTGAAATTCATATGAGGTTAACTTGCATGCTCTTATTTTTACCTGACCTTCTGTGCAGTAGTCTCAGCTGTGAACTGAGTATGAGTGTGAAGGATTTCTCTTTTGTGACTTTCGTTGCTTGATAATGATCGTGAAATGGGTGTGTGGCACTGAGAGGCAAAATAAGTCATTTTAATAAGGATATTTATTGTCCAAAAATTTTTATTTGATTCAACACCAAGTTATGTATTTATAATTTATATTTCCATCATTCCATGTTTCACTCAGTAAGTTGTCTAGGATTTCTGTGCAACAGTTTCTTGTGTACATCATAAAAGATCCCAATCTAGTTTTTATTTTACAGAAAATAACACCACTCTCATTATATGCCAACTTGAGAAATGAGAAATTAACCGGGCAGAGTAACAAAACACAATTTGTTTGTGTTTATGAGGTCTAGCTAGAGGTGAATAAAATGCAGTCCACAGATGTAAGGGTAGAATTCAAGCTGTGCTCACCGTGGTGGAATCATCCCATAGAATAGAGTGCTTGAAGAAATAGAAAGAAAAGCAGGAAGTTGTTGCTTTTCAAAAGCTATATTCTGCTTGAATGAGTGAATTCTTTGCTGCTAATGTCCCCTGTGGAGGTAAAATTCCATGGGTGATTCTCCTCCCTCTTATGGAAAGTTGTAGAACTACAGGTTTATTTTTCCTTGTTCCTTCCATTCTTGCACAGGAAATTTACAATAAATAATTTGATATAAGAAATGGCATGCAAATCAGAAAGATGAGGATGAATTTCATTAATTGAATTAGTGTTTTGAGCAATTGGCTTTAGGATTTTCTGAAATTAAAGTAGTGATACTATCTCCTTCTTAAAAGTGTAGACAATATTGATGTTATGAAGTGTAAACTTTAAGAATATGTAATATTTTATTAATAGATTATTCCAGTTCTCCTCTTCTGTGATTCAAGGAATTTAGTAAAAATGTGCACAATAATTTTGATCATATTAAGAAGACTAAGGAATATGAATCTGTCCACTTCTTTCACATAAGAACTGTGAAAAGCTAGGGAAGATATAAAGGGAAATATAGTAGTATGAAAACAAGGTTTCTTTTCTTTCTTTTTTTTTTGCAGTATTGGGCATTGAACTCAGGACCCTGTGCTTGCCAGGTATGCGCTTATTCTACTAGGCTATCTCCCCTGCCCTACCAAGTTATCTCCCAGGCCTGAGCACAAGATTTCTAATGGTGAGAAAAATCAAAGGAATATTGAAAACTGCTACCTGAGTGGGTTTTTAACTATGATTACTTATGATGCTGAGACATGAAAAAAGAATTGTGATCCCTATACATCTTTGTTTTTTGTTTTAAATGTATTTAGTACAGGGTCTACAGAGTCTCACAACACAGATCAAACTTGTAGGGACCCTTCCTGATTTTTCATCTCTCAGACGCTGGGATTAGAGGCGTTCGCCACCATGCCCAGTCTCATTCACCCTCTCAGAGAGCCCTAGGAGCAGGGCTGGCACCGCAGACCCCAGACTGAACACTGGCCCCTGCATATGCCTGAGCAGGCACTTTAATGCACTGAGCTATCTGGCAAGCCCTCCTAGTACATTTTTATTAAAATTGTATATTCAAAAATATTTCAGGTCAGATACGAAATCCTCCCCAAAAGCTGACCACAGAAGAGCACAGAATTCTAGCGATTCCAGTAGAGCCTGGTTATAGATCCAGAACACTTTGTATGAAAATGATATCAGATAGCTTTCAGGAAGGAAGTTCATACACTAACAAAAATACACTGGGATCTTTCTTGCATCCTTTCGATAAGGAATGTATGAATTTATACAAGCAAAATGCACATTGCAGTAATGGAAGTAAATATTACAAAAGACAACTGAAGAGGGGTTTGAAATAATACTGGTCACATCAGGTCCAACTCATGAATAGCCTTTGCAGTAAAAGTAGGGGGCTAAGGAAGTGAGGGCACCAGCAAATGTTTAGCCAATGTGAAGCTCACAGGGGATATGAGAATTCACTTGTAGTCTATGATCATTTCTCTGGTTCAGAACTCTTAATTCAGCCAAATAAACTTAGTCCTTTATAGAACTGTCACATTGGCTCTTCCAAGCTGTGGAGTGAAGTGTAGCTATTTTGGTGGCAATGGTCAGATTGAAGCTTTTGTAATTGGCTCTGTTTGGTAAAATAATAAATGAAAACAATATTACTTCTTTTTTATATTTTATGGAAGGGTCTACAAGGTGTTCAGGGTCTCACTACTAGATCAGACTTGCAGTGACTCTCCTGTTTGCAGCCTCCCAAGAGCTGGGATTATAGGCATGCCCACAACCACGTCCAGTCTCAATTGCCCCAAGGGCAACGCTGGTACCGCAGGCTCGGGATGGAGCCCCTGGCCCCTGTGCTTGCTTACAGGCATTTTAATATGCTGAGCTACTTGGCTAGCCCTATATATGAAAATAATATTGCATCGCTCATGGGAGGGCCTAGCTTATTGGCACCAAAAAGGTTTTGAAAGAGGCAAGGATGGTGGATGTTAATGAAAAAATATTCAACTCTCTTGTTTAGCTAGGGAAGAAGACAGATCGATCTTGGGGAACTGTGGTATGTTGCCATGTGCTTCAACAAATGTGCTTCTTAATAATTTTTGCTTCTACTCCAGATGTAGCTTCTTCCTGAGCTCATTAACATTTTCCATGGTCCCTGGAGTGCAGCTCACTTCAGTAGACTTTGCCAGAGCACCATGGTTGGGGGTCAACCTGCCAGAAAATAGATGAGCCCTGAGCAATATGACAATATCCTGTGTGTGCTCAGTGTACAACCTGGGGACAGGATGACTATACCTCCTTCCTTTTCATGGAAGTTGCAGGAATTTGTCCTTGTAGAAATAGACACTCTGGATTTGGAGTTGGCTCCCCTTTACGTAACTGTTCTGTCAAAATTAACATCCCTAAACTCACAGAGTAGTTCACACATCAAATGCTATTGCACACAACTATACTTCAGACATTAGAGTACAGGCCAGGGTTGAAGATGTATGCAAGTGGATTCAGGGTCATTGAAATTCACTGTTCTTAAGATTTTCAGATCATCCAAATGTAGCTGACTTAATTAAATGGAGAAATGTTATTTTCAAGTTGTAAGTCCTATGACATTAGGTGGGCATATCATAGAGGGCTAAGTTAAGTTTTTCAGGATACTATACATACAGCTTAAAATTATTATTACATATTTCCAGTACATGCCATTGATCATGCCATGAGTGGGTCCATGTGCATCTGTAACCTTTTCTCTTTTTAATCCTTTTTTGCTTTTTTTCCCCTCCCTCCTGCACCTTTCATTTCCATACACTGATTTTTATTCCTGTTGACATTATCATCAGCTCATGTTATAGTATATTCTATTGACATTCACTTTGGTTAGTATTTTTATGTAATGGAACATCTGTCTTCCCCTTAGTTCCTCTTCCTCTCTTATTCACTCATTGTCTGTGTTCCCTTGTACCCTTTCTCTATTATGAATGACCATGTCCTCATCCACTTCTATAAATTCTTTGTCATTTTCTTTATATGGATGAACCTGGAAAATCTAATGCTGAGTGAACTGAGCAAACAGCAACTTCCGCTCTGTGCATCATCTCTCATCTGGGTGAAGCAAGCTGTGCTCTTAATCAGTGCTCTGTGTATGGTAGTATTACTCTTGTGCTGGGTTCTTCAGCCCAGGAAAAATTGTGTGGAATTTAGTATTATGCAACTCTGCATTATCAAAGCTTTTCTTTTTTTCTTGTAATTTTATGCTCTGCTCTTCTAGAAGTCATTTTCAGAATGCAAAAAGGACAATGAGTCCATCAAACTCTAATCTGAACATTCAAGATGGCCAATGAGATTCTCTTACCTCTGAGCCAACAGGCTGCATAAGATGCTAGTGTGGCCCTCGGGATGACTGAGCTAAACCAGCAAGGGTACATGGGAGGAGTCCTCTGCAGCTGGCACAGAGCGAGCATCTGCGAGTGCGGGGGAATCTCTTAGGGTATCTCTTAGTGTGAAGGTTCAATCTTTATAAGGCCTGTGAAGCTACAACAAAATCCAGGAGAAATCAGAACTTTCCAAAATCCTGTGTAATAAAGGTGTGCATTATTCTGCCATGTGAAAAAAGAAGACCTGCTGAGATGCTTGCTGAGAACATATAGAGCTGCGCACTATGTACTCCTGTACTACCTTAACATAACACTGATTGCACTGTCACTAGTTAAATGCCACTAAATCTATACAAGTTCAATATTTCTTTGTGTATTTAGTACAGTGTCTCCTTACACAGATCAGACTACCAAAGATCCTCCTGTTTTCAGCCTCACAGGAACTGGGATTACAGGTACAGACAACCATACCCAGTCTAAGTTCAGGCATGTTAGACAAATTGTAGACAACTCCATGGAAAGGTTGCCTCCAATTCTGAGAAAAGGGCAATGTGGTCCCAGTTTTAGGAAGGATCCTTCCATAGTAAAGTGCAGCTCTAGGAATGTCCCTGGGGTGTTTCCAGCTATGACTGCAATGTAGTCCACTAAACTGAGGAGAGGAGACACACCCTGAGTGTCAGTGGGACCATCCAATAAGCTCTCAGCTGGACTAGCATAAAAGAGAAACAAAGAAGAGATCTGTTGCAGTGGTGGAAGCTCTAGTTTCCACATCTACCCAACACAGTCACTGAACAGGACTTCGGGGGAGCACCCAGACTTTGGTAATGGAATCATGCTATTTTATCTCTCTTGTTCTGTGACCTCCAGCTTCTTGGTAGTGCGAATCGAGCACAGTCTCCTCTGTGTCTTTCACACCTACTGTCATTACGGTTCTCTTTTTCTCATTGTAACCTGCACACAACTACCAATTGCTATCTAATATGTCACCAAGTACATTGTTAGCAAGTCAGTAATTCAGTCTTTTCGAGCCTTGGAAGAAGATGTAAGGATCTTGGGAAGCTGCTTCACCTTACTTTGAGTTTAGCAAGTAGGGTCAGTAACTGTTTGTTCAATACTATGTGTGTGATGTGTGTTCTACTGAGTTTGTCCCCTACAGTACTTTTCTTGAGTCTCAATGGCAAGTTAACTTGATGACATTATCTAACTGCCTGAAAGAATCCATGAAAAAAAAAACATGGTCACGTGAGTCACCGCCTCTAGTCTCTTTTGCTCTGACTTTTTCAGCTTTATTTCAAAGGTTAAAGTCTATTCATTTTGATCACATTGGGTAAATCCTACAGCTTGTGATCTGCCTTCCTTTAGATTTGTTTCTTATTTCCCTGAAAGTTTTGTTTTCCTTTATCATTCAAAAGAATATCACCAAACTTTTTTTAACAATTAGATCATAACTTCCAATAAATACACATTTAAAGATGTCCACGTTTTTTCTTCTGTATCAACTACAATTTAAGGAGAGTTTAGCTAACCTGTTATCTCTTTTGGAACTTCTTAACTTTAAAATAGTGTACTGGATTAACAAGATGTTAAATATTTGACTAAATCATCAAGTAAGATAGTCATGTATTAGCCTGGATATTTCAGACAAATTGGAAGAGAGAAATGTGCCAGGTAAGAATGTGTGAATAGGCTTTTATAGGAGGTATCTTCCTTCTGAAAACTTTCCATTTCTCAATCTGAAATATTTTAACTTCCACAAAACTTGAACAGTGGAGCAAGGCTTACATGGCAGAGTTCCAGTAAAAGTGGCTTTATGAACTGGTTTTCTATGAAAATTATCTCAATAAAGATCAGTGCTGATGTGCACCCCCTGAACGAGCTTGCCTTCTACAGTAGGAAAACTTTTTCCTCCCCTGGAGCTCCATATATACATGTGAAATTGAGAAATTATGAAATTAAGGCCTGTGAGTGTGGGAACCATTGGGCCCCACCCTTCATCTGTAGATTGATATTTCGGTAAGTGGTGCCTACTATAACTGAAATTTGAACATATATCTTATGTCAGCTCTACCGGTCCACATAAACTGATACCTCCACACTTCAGAACTTATCTATGAGAACAGTGACAATCTTGAAAAGCCCTGGCTGTAATAAGGTTCTGGGATAAGAAAAGTATAGCACTTCGAAGGAGTGGAATGTTATACGGATATTGTTATTAGATATATTTAATGTAAAATGATAAAGATAAATTAATACATGAAAAATACCATGTATGTATGTATGTGGATAATACTTGCTACCAAACATATACACCTTGTGCGAGAATATTAATAGTGAATTCATTTTGCCTGTTGTGTGATGAAAGACTGGCATGAATATTTTTTTCTTTATTTTATCAAATGTTTAGCAGTATTTTCTACATTGAACAGAGTTGTAAAATTTTTTGGTTGAATTATGCTAATTTATGAAACAGAGAATAGTTCACTTAAAATACTGAAAATAATTTTTAAAATAATTTATAAAATTGAATGTTCTTTCCTAGGAATTAGGAGTGATCAGAGTCCCTTTTTTATAAGGTAACAATGGCAGATGCATGGGAAGATGCATGGATGGATTATTAGACATGTAGAGGGGGAGAGCAATTTACGGATGGGTACATCCACAGGTGTACAGAAGAGATGCACAGGTACACAGCGTGCATAGAAAAGGCAGATCAGTAGTAGCTGGATAGACAGATAGACTTGTGGCTAATCTATGAAAGTTGCAACAACTTAAAATCTAAGGTTCTAAATGTCATTTGTGTGACAGATTTTCTTGTAAATTTCTGAGAGAAGAAGCATTGTAGGACAGAATCAATTTCTACACCCCATGCCCCAGCTCTGCTTTCTTATTAATCCTGACCTTCATGGTCCAGGCAAAGGACAATCAGGAGAAGGCAATGGAATCCTGACCCAGCTTTTAGATATCAGAACCAAGGAATCATCACTTGATATTGATGATTCAATGCACAACTATTCTTAAGGTAAAAATGATTAAAGATGAATTATAAAAGATGTTAGTTTTCCTTACGATTTCTAGTCAGACCACAAATAAGACACAAAAGTTGTACTAACAGAAATGGAAAAATGAAATGCCACATTAGAGGTATTTGTTAAAATCAACCAATTAGTCTGTAATTTGGTAAGGTAAAATTGAAATTGCAAGTGACATTTTGCTTGGATGCAGAGACATATGTAGTCAGAAAAACCGATTACTATTTCCCTTCTTATGTTATAAACCTGTCACTGAGAAAAATCAAAGAAATGAATGGACCTGCTTATTTCATGCAAGCTGACTTTTTTGGACTTTCTTTACAGTGAAGTAGGGGACGGAAGATAATCATGAGTTAATTATAGTTTATGGACTTGTATTTTTGAGAGTGGTAGAAAAAATTTGGTAGAATTTTATTTCATTGCATCACCTACAAAGTGAGTATCTATATGCATATTTTCTCTTGAGAGCAATGATTGTTTCTATCACTCTTTCTCTCTCTCTCCTCTACTTTTTTTTCTAAGACTAAGTTATCTAAGGTATATGGTGGTATCTTTCAAATCTTAGACATCAACCCATATTCATGTGTGCTAATGTTTTCTCAGCCTATGCAACAACCCTCCCACTTCCTCTTGAGGCAAAGATCACTTTTGCACCTAAATTAATTGTGGAAGGATCCTGCTATAACTTTGTGCATATTTTCTTTAAGCTGGTAACCTAATCTCTAAACTAGTGATAATAATATATCTTACTATGTATGCTACAGTCAGGAATAATAATGAGATAAAAGAACACATTCCAAAACAAGTTGCAATAAAATATGTAATTTTAGGATGAATATAATATATAATTTAAGTGAAAAGAGGAAAATATAATTAATGTATACCACCCAAAACACACTCTTTCATTATCTTTATTCTATATGCTCATGCACTTGGAAACCTGTAATGCACATTTAATAGTGAACGAGGAATTTTAAAATTGATGATATGAGATTGTCCTTAGCAAAGAACTATGCTATATACATAAGAAAATTTAGAGAAATAAATATTTAGTTCAAGAAAATGACTTAAGGGCCAGAGAGATGGCTCAGTGGAATAAGTGCTTCCCTGGCAAGCACAAGGGCCTGAGTTCAATCCCTGGTTCTGAAGAAAAAAAGACAGAAAGAAAATGACTTAAGATGTACAGGCCTCAGTAACTTTTAATTTCATTAGGCAAATTTGTTCAGTTATAGCTGCTATGCCTTCCTGAATATGAGGATAGAATAAAGGAGGAAAATATGAAATGATGTTAGAAAATATGGGACACATTCTTGTAACACTGCAACTTCTAACAGCTAGATCTTGGAAAGAATCTAAACAGCACTGCAACTTGTAACAACTTAATCTCAGAAACAGTCCAAATGTCCAACAAGTGAGAAATAGACAAAAAGATGTGTTCTTTCTATACAAACGATTACTATTCAGCCATAAAGAATAGTAAGCAGGAGACTTTTATGGGTAAATAGATGCAACTCAAAAATATACTCATAAGTGAAATAAACCAGATGTACATGCTCAAATATTAAATATCTTCTTATCTGAAAGAGTAAATATGTTGCAAAATAGATATAGTAAAATGGGAAGAAATTATTCAAGTGGAGAATAATTGGCACAGGAGAAAGACAACGGGAAGGAATGGAAAAGCAATATATATATATATATATATATATATATATATATATATATATATATATATATATACACACACACACACACACAAATTATCTTAGTTCATTTGAAATGAAGGATGTGCTAGTATTGTTTAGGTAATTAAATAGCATATCTTGTACTTTGAGTAACTAATATAAATATAACAATATGAAATGCTTTATCCAGTGTCGATCCCCCAATCTTGTTTTAAAATTCAATTGCAATTATTTTCTTCTTTAAAATACAGTAGACATTATTGGACAATCTTAATGGTAGAAGTGGCCTGGGATGAGGCAGATGAATGCCTGACTATTCTATTCATGTAATTGTCTAAGATTTATAAACTAACTACTGAACTTGGACGTGGCTCGGCTGGCCAACCCTTCACTGGCGAAGTGTGTTTTCTACCATGCTCCCCACTATGGATGGCCAAGGGAGAGGTACGTGCACCGCTCAGAGGGTTTCTGATGTCTTCAACACTCCTGTGTGGTTAATGTAAAAGTTTAGCTAGTAACAAGAGAGTTCTCATTTGTGGGTGTTAGAAGAGCTCTGCAATTATTGTTCTGGAAAACATCACAGGAAATAGTAGTTTCTAAGATGCTCAAAGGGTGCAGTTAGTCCGGGCATAGTGGCGTGCTCCTATAATCCCAGCACTAGGGATGCAGAAATCACAAGATCACTGCAAGTCTGAGCCGTGTAGTGAAATCCTGCACACACACACACACACACACACACACACACACACACACACACACACAACCTCAAGGGTGCAGTCTTCCTTGTTCTGGACTTCAGGCGATGGCAGATGTCTTTTGCGCCTCTTCATGCAGATGTGATTTAGGGAAGGTGCTACAGCAACAGACTGAGAACACAGTCTGGATAGGCATTCTTCAGTGCACAGTGTGGACCCCAGATCAAGGAATTATCTTTTGCTGTGATCTACAAATGATTAGAAGATATTCTGGGCTGAAATCAACCAGAGATATCAATGGGTCCTGTATGGCACAACTGCTGAAGGTCTACACTAATATTTCTCATTTTCTGGTTTATCACATGACCTGGGTAACTTGAATGAACTTAACGAAACTTTCAGTTCAGCAGCAAATTTGAGACAGTGATGGCAGATGTACATCTTGCAGGACATTTTCAGTTTGGTTAAAGGAAAACACTACTAGCAAAGAACAAAGTTTCATGCAAACCTATTGTCTTTACTTTCATGGTGATATTCACAGATAAAAGTGAAAACTCTTGAGGACCATAAAAATTTTAAATTACAGAACAAGGATGTTTTCCTACTTTATGTTCTCTAGACTATGAAAATCTTTCACAGGGTCAAGTAACACGGAAACATGTTCGAAGTTAATGTCCTTCTCATGGTGAGTTTACTAGAGTTCTTTTCCAATTAACTATACACAACACACATATTCTCTACACCTACATATAAAATATCTGTGTGATTACACAATGTCCTTAAAGTATCTATAAATTTAATTTGGGAATTATTATATGTTTGGAAAACTAAGTCTATTAAGAAACTATATCATTATTTTGATTTCATAATAATACATCATATAACAAAAATTAAATTTATGTCAGAAATTTGTTAAAGGACTGGCAAGATAGCTCAGCGCACTGAAGCACCTGCTTAGGCAAGCACAGGCCCTGCAGTTTAATCCCTAGCACCACGTGGTGTGCCAGCCCTATCCCCAGGGTAGGCTGAGCTGGCCACAGTCCGGGTGTGGTGGCATACTCCTCTAATCCCAACCATGGGGAAACTGAAAATAGGAAGATCACCGCAGTACTGAGCTGCATAGCGAGACTCTGCAACAAGCAAATGAAGAGGAAAAGAAGAGGGGCCGAAGAGAAGGCTCAGTAGAATAAGCGCTTGCCTGGCAAGTGCTAGGGCCTACGTTCAGTATATATACGAAGCATTAGGTTTCATCAGCTATATAGCTTAAAACTTTGGAGATTTTCAGTCACAATTATGGAAAGCATTGTTAAACTTCATTTTCTCATGGTCATATTTTTGTACCAGATTGTCCTGGAATAGTGTCAAGGAAAGTTAAATTTGAGTTTAGCTGTGTAGTAAATATTGTTTCTTCCATTTTATGAGTATAAATTATTGATAGGCTGGAGGTTTATGTTTTCTCACACACAGAAATATCAAGTAGTTATAACCAACTCTGATGACTGTGAAAGATTTTGTTGTAAGAGTTGTATAAGGCACATAAAGGGTAGCAAGTCAGACTTCCTCGGGTCCCTGTTACGGGAGCCCCACAGCTCTTCACAAGTGATGGCAACAAGCACTGACGACCGTGGTGCCTCGGGAGTTGCTGCAGTCCCTGCCTCACAGGCGCAGCCTGAGGGCGCTCAGGGGTGCACGGTGTGATGAGGTGAGGTGCAAGGCCCAGGGCATCAGCACGATGCCTCCCCAACCTGCTTGCTCACAAAAGGACTTCAGATACCTCATGTGGTCACTGTGAGCCTGATTCACCAAGACAATCTCATAGTATGGAAGGCCCAGTCGACTGGCCAGCGATAAGCTAAAGAACAAATTTTCAAAAAAGCTAAAGGTTTTGGAAGAAGAAAGAAAATGCTTGGATGCTGGTGCTGAGTCAGCAGTTCCCATTCATGGCACCGTCTTTATGATAGGATTTCCTTCACAGAATAACCAGAAGCAATTGTATGCTTATATTTTATTGAACAGGAAGCAAAAGCCAACATATGAACTGTGGTGCTCTGATCTATCAGCTTCCATAATCCAAATATCAGACTATGCATTAAAATTTAGTGTCACATAGAAACACACAAATGAAAACCTATAGAAATCCTCTAGAGAAAAATGTTTTAAGTCCATGACTAAAGTGATCCTCATCACAATTAATTCAAGGTGACAATCTGTAAAATACTGCAGATTACAAATGAGCCTCAGGTTCTTTTAGCACAATTTAGAAGGGAACCATGAATTCACACCGTACAGCTCAGTTAGAAGTGCTGATGCCACTAGGCAACGTTGGATGCTAGCAGTTGACACAAGAAGCTGCTGGTCACTGGTGTGCTGGCTGTCCCTTACTGAGACTGTCTTGTGTGGGACACTCTTGGTGCACTCTTACAGGTCCTGGATCCTTCCTGTTTTCCTCATTGGCTTTGGACTTTGGAAATCTTTGGTGACAGAACTCTGAGTGTTTGGCTATCTTTTTGTATATCAACTATGCTATGCATATCCTTGAGCTCTATTTATATGATTTTGTAGCACTCAGTGCCTAAAAAATAAAACATGAGCAGATGTACAGGAGCACCAAAGTCAGTCTTCTTGTCACAAGGCGTGTACTGAAACATAACAGGGCCAGAGCTCAGGAAGGAGCCCTCATAGACTAACGCCTGAATGCGGTCCTGGAAGTGCCTTTACGTGGGCTGTTTCCATGGGGGTCAGGACAGAAACCTGCGGGTCTTCTGAAAGGTCTCTATCAATGTTAGGCTTGCAGATAGGGAGTCCAGATCTGCCTTCCTGATCTCAGTCATTCCCGGTGCCTGCTCTGTTCTCAAAATGCAAAATCCCCACAGACTGGGGATGAGCAGTGGACAGTGCTGCATGGCTGCACTCATGCTGAGGCTTAAGATGGTGCTGTGACCGCCAGGATGGCCCTAAAGCAAACTAGCCTCTTCTGCTGGGATCAAAGAGGAGCAATGTGAAGGAGGGGTCAGGGATACAGCTGCTGGCCCAGCCGCACTGTGCTCTCCAGTAGGAGAAATATCAGCTGGGGCTGCTCAGCTACCTCAGAAGCACTTCTCCAGCATCATGAAATGTGTTGAACTCACTGACTTTTCAAACAGTGTATTATTACAACTATGATTGTATGTATAAATAAACAAGTTAGAAGTACATTTCCTGCATAGGTATTACAGCAATCAATCATGCATCCTAGGGCAGGGGCATAGGCCATGTCTCATCTCCAGGATGGATTTTGATGTCTTTGGCTAAATAGACCATCTGTAAGTGGCTTGTATTTTGATTAAACAGGATCAGTCCTGATGCTACTTCTCATCTCAAGCCTGCTCCTGTGCAAGGAAGTGGCCTCCAGTCCCCCCTGTGGCAATGGATGCCCACCAAACTATGGAGAGCTGTTTCGACCAACGGTCTCTCTGTCTCAGTCAATGTACAATAGGAGCAAAATACTCTTCCAAGATTTCGTAAGTGCCTCATTTTTTCCCTTTTCTTAAAAAGAAATTTTAAACAATTGAGCTTTACAATAGTTTAAATAGGAAGACCTCTTCTGTGGAAATTTCAAGTAATGTGTATTAATCAATTAAACAATGTAATATAACTGAAAACAAGAGTAATAGGAAACATTTCATGAAATCTAAGATTGTCAAGAAAAATTGGCTATGGTCTTTGGAAATCTTTGGTAATTGCTTTTAAAACACACTATTTGATTTAATTATCACAAATTTAACACCTAATATGAATCCCCTTTAGCTATCTCAGATCTCTTACTGTACAACTGTTTCATTTTCCTATGTGTAGATACTTCGTTTTTGTCTTTCATTTATCTTTTGCAGCACATAAATGCTGAATTGCAAGATTTCACTGCTACAAATTGTTTCTGCTTCTATAAATATTGCTATGCAAGTGTGGCGGTACTGTGGTGTCTTCAGCCTCTTTTGGGAGGATACCCTAATGGGGAGGAGATGGGCCAAATGGAATTTTCTGTTTCGATACTGGAGAAATATTCCTACTATGTGCCATATTGGCTCTGTTACTTAACATTCACACCACAAATTTACATGGTTTTTTTTTTTTCTAATACAACTATTCTTAACCTTTCAAATCTCCCTCATAATTCTTTTCAGTCACACTACTTCTTCTTAAACCTATTCTCTGTATTAGTTTTGTTAATTCTAGTCTTTTTATTACAGTTTCTTAAAGAGTTGTCCATGGTTTCATGACTTAGTGTGTCACAGTAATAGTTTTATTTTGAATATATGCTAAAACTCAAAAGATACAGGTCTGTGGTTTAAAGGGTTTTTGAAAAATTGTTAGTGTTTATCATGTATTTCACAGAAGAAGAATCAGTTGGAATCACACTGCATAGCAGATAAACAGGTAAACATGGGTTCATGTGAGTCATGGCATTTGACACAAACAGTAGAGTGTTTACTTATGCTTCCGTAGTTCTGCTATTTTTACTGCTCGCATCACAAATGATAAATCCTAGGAAAAATGAGAAATCATCAGGATAAGGAGGAAGAGGAAGGCTAAAAATATTTAAATTAAAGAGATGATGGGAGAAAAGAATCAGACATAGTACTTTCTTAGTTCTTGAGCTGCAGTTTTTAAGCAGCTCTCATTAAAAAATAAGCCCTGTAATGTGCTAATATTCTGGTGATGGCTTTGCTTTATCAAGGATTTCAATGTTCCCCAATATTTCCAGGAGAAGAAGTTTTCCCAGGATGCATTCTACTTCATGCCAGCCATCCGCCTGTGCCACACAGCTGACATCATTGCCCCAGGGGACAGTAAGCGTCCCTCACAGGTGGAGGTGAGTCCCGCTCCCAGCTCTGCCTGAACAACAGAGGACGTGCACTGCCATTGCAGTCCTGCAGGCTCCCAGAGGCTCTATAATCAGGTTACCAGTAGCCATGCCTGTGCAGAAGGATGGAGAAGAAGGAAGGGAAGGAAAAATTACATGCTGTAGTTGATAAAGAATATGCAAAATCAAATGTTAACTAGTTTGAACTGGATCCATAAATTGATAATATTTTATCCAACCTATATTACCTGGAATATAATATGCTGTAGGGAAGGTGGGAATGAACAGCAAATTTGGGTATACGTGTGAGAAAGAGAAATATTGACGAAGTTTTATTCAGTATCAGTTACAGGTGATTCTTGGGTGGGCAGCTTTTCTACATCACTGACCACTCCCCATCTGTGGCATCACATGCAGGCTCAGGCCTCTCCTTCTCTTTCTGATTCTGCTTCTCTATCTCTGACTTCTTCACTCTGCAATTGCTCCATGCCTGCTCCTTACTTATCTGAAAATCACCCCACCATGCATGCCCTGTACAGTATCCAGTGGTGGCTCTCATACCTGCAAGCCAGGTCTCTTTTCTGGTGACTGGAAAGCCTATATGTCAAGCCCCAAATATTTAACAAGCACCTAATTTTTAAATTTATAATTTCCCTTATTTATTTCTCTGGATAAACACAGATTTAAATGGATTTCAAAAATATATGGCATTTCACTGGGAAAATAAACTTGGAAGTTATTGTTTATAACTCTAAAGAGCATATTTATTTCAATATGCCAGAGTTTTTATTTTCTAACATGGAAAAACAAATGTGAATGGAACAAAATGTTTTCTGATAATTCTACAATTTACAGAAAAATGTTTGACACATACAAGAATGAAAAAAAAATCTTTCAGTTTATTTTTGTTACCAAATGTAACAAGTAACTAACCTGGATTATCACAAGTATTTTCCTGTGATTTCTCCAACTTTGGGCTTAGTATAAAGACAATCTCAGATTTGTGGTCCGCTTGCTGTACTCCTGGAATGAACCCCTGAAGCACCTTGCTAGGGAAGCCCATCGCCTGCCAGAATATGGGACTCATCTCAGAAACGAAGTCAAGCGCATTGCAAGGCAAAACCAAAGACTTGAAAGACTCATGACAAATGTAACAAACCAGGTGAGGATCTTGAGATGTTTCTTGGTGCAGGATTAAAGGGGTCCTCTCCTGATGAGAAATCTTTGGAAATACTTGCTTTGAAAATATTTCTCCACTCCAGGTTTGATTTCCTAGCCTGCAGTTCAACAAAGCAGGAGCCTCAGGCATTCACAGGGGAGATTTCCAGACCAGTTCATCATACTATTTCTTTGGTTGACAGCTGATTCCTTCTGGCACTGTCCACAGAGTTACTCAGGGTGTGATTTCTCCTGTGGTGGCTGTGTAACTAAATTCCAGAAAGGGTAATGGAAGCAGAACCCATAAAACCTGTATCTCAGAACCATTACCTCAGAACACTTGTTAAGGATTCTAGCCAGATTCTGTCGCTCTTGTTCTTAGACCAAAGGAAAGAGGAGGAAGTGAATAAGGAGAAAGCCTCTGGTAGCCCAGGTTGCATCCCAAACCTTGGCTGCTATGTGCAGGATCACGAGAATGTCAGAGAGCAGTCATGGCCTCCCATGAGCACTAGTTCAAATTTCTTCATTTTATATTTCATAGAGGGTGAGAATCAGTGTTGTTTTCCTTGCATGTTCCCAAATAAAATTGATTTCATTATATATCATCTTGCCAAATAATCCCTTATACCTATGTTAAATTAGTATTTAAATATGCATCTCAATTCCTATGTGAGACAATACTAATGTTAGACATAGCTAAAGGATTTGCAAATTCTCTGAAATGATGTACCATCTTAAGAAAAATAGTTGATTACAAATATGAAACAAGCAGCTTTTATTTTATGTTTGTCCTAGGAATATGTTGATGGTAGTAAGTTTCTGAATTTCATGAGAAGAGACTATCTTCAAATAAATTAAAATAATATATTGACCTTGGGATATATGAAATAACCATTTTAGATTTCTAGGTGATTTTTCATTGGTATGACCTTACTTAAGTAGTTCAGGAAGCAAGGTCATACCAATGAAAAATGTACTGTTTATTTTTTATTTTGTTCTTTTGTTTTTGGCTTTTGTTTTGTATTTTTTAAGAAAGGGTCTAAAGGGTATTCAGGTCTCAGTACTCAGCCTCGTAGTGATCTGACTGTTTGCAGCCTTCCAAGAGCTGGGATTGCAGGCATGCTCCACCACACCCAGTTTCAATTGCTGTCTTACTGCACCCCCGGGGTTGGCTAAGCAGGCCTGGGGATGCAACTCCCAGCCCCTTTGCCTGCTTTCAGGCCCCTTAATCTGCTGAGCTATTTGGCCAGCCTTCAGCACTGTTTTGTATCAGATCTTCCCCAGCTTCACAGCATGGTTCTCATCACAAAGGACAACTGCCTCCACTTTCCATTTTCATAAACTGAACTCCCAGGGTCTCCAACCCCAGTGAACTAAAACCAAAAAACTGCTGGTTTCCCTGGTGTGGTGCGAAATCTCACTATTGTATATCGTAAAGTATCAAATGCAGAATGTCCTTTTCTTATTGAGGTTATTGCAATGTGTGTGATATAAGTATTAGATTCAGTTCGAGGTAAATGAAAGACTAATGTTGATATATCTGAAGACATACAGTACAGAAGGTACCTCAAGGATGCTTTAAGGAATGTTAATTTTTTGTTTTTTAATTAGGTGCAGGGGCCCAGAATTTGATCCCCAGCCTGCCTAGCTGACCGCGCCCCCAGGTTGTGCTGTGATGGAGACTGAGACTGGGCATGATGATGCATGCCTGCCTGTACTCCCAGTCTTTGGGAGGCTGAAAACAGGAAGATCACTATGAGTCTGATCTGTGTAGTGGGACTCTTTAGACCCTGTACTAAATATATAAAATTAATAATAATAATAATATATAGTATATAAATATCATAATATATTATTATTATTATTTACAGAATACAAGGTAACCTCCCCATTTTCCTTTGGTTCTGTCATGTGTATACTCAAGGGGCCCATTTCTGGTTGTTTCCCTGTGTACTCAGGCAGGATAATCCTCCTGTGATCATTTGTGCCACACAAAAATGACAAATGCCTTCTTTATCCTTTAGATGTCCAACAGTTTTATGATATCTTGGCCAGCATACCTGAAAACATATGCCATTAACCAAAAGTTTCACATTCCTTTTTCTTCCACAAAATAATTGAACAACTGAAAGAAACAATGATAAAGTGTACAAACAGGAATAACAAGTGTTTGTCTTTTGGACAGTTCGATCCAGACATCATGAACAATGTGGACTGTGCTCCCTGGACAGAACTTCCATCTCTGCAATCAGCTGATGAAGAAACTCGCCTGTTTGCTACCTATAACCTGCTACGCTGCTTGAAGAGGGATCTCAATAGTGTTAGTGGTTATCTCAAGTGGTTCTTCTGTGTACTAGGTCTTGAGTGCTAAGCCCACATCCACGTCTTCATGATGCTGATTATTCTTGGCAGTGGATTACTTGGAAAGCTCCTTTCAATCTTAAGACTTCTAAACTATTTCTTGGGAGCAATAGTGTCAATTGCTGTCTCTTGAAAAATAAAAGTTAATACTTTTGCATTGATAAATAATTCAATGTCGCTTTGTCCAACTTATTTTATGTTTGAGAGAAAGCCAAATAAGATTACCAACATCTGTGGGAAGGTCTTATACAAACTGTTGGAAGTAATTGAGTGCAGCCCTGTAAATAAAACAGCCAACAAACATTTTAGAATTACTGTGAATTAATGTGTATCAGATTATGAAAACGAACTGGTAAATAATTATTATTTCTTACAGCAATAGAATAAGGCGGGGTCAATCAACAGTATATATGAAAGCTTGGCCTGTGCTATGAGCTAATGTTCATTATTCAGCTGAAATTCATCATCCAGCTCATTATTTAGACAGACAATGTAAGGTCTGCTGTAATCGTAAGGTTAGAAATAAAATAGGCCTTCCTGGTCATTACTAGTATGACTAGAACACACACATGTCACCTCAGTAGCTCTCTGACATATGTCTGTTCTCATGTTCCAGTGCTTTCCCAACTCCTTCATACCATCTGGAAACATTCCATACATTCCACTGTGTCTGAATGTATTAAGTGCAGTTCAATCAGTTTTAAACTCTGACTCATATCCAGTTCAGTGCTATCTAACTCCTCTGTGGTGGCTCCAGAGGCATGTGAGGCTCATCACACGGTCAACTACTCTGATTCATCTTCTCCCTTTTTTTCTAAAGTTTTCCCTCTGCCTAGAGTGAGAGGAAATAGAAGGACAGGAGACACGGGCGAGTTCTGACATCTCCAGCCCCTGAGCAGCTCCTCTAAGCTTCCCCTTGCTTACAGGTAATAACCTGCCATTCCGTATCTCAGTGTGGGTTGTGTGACCTGAGTTTCTCTTGAGGTGCTCTACAACACCCTCCAGTAGCATCTTCTGTCTTTATAGCACTTCTTCCTCTTGCACTGTACTTTCCTCACTCCTTTTACACTAGTTTTCTTTATCTATCTGTAAAGAACCTTGATTATTTATATTCTTTAGTTGTCCCATCCATTCTTCAACCTGGACATGAGCCTGAAGGGGGCCACAGGGCTTCTCACTATCTAATAGCACATTGGCTTAGGGTTAGTGAACTGTAGGAGTTCATTCTCCAGAGAAACCCCAAACTATGGGTGTAGCGACATAAACTGACAAAGAAGAACAAAGGAAAAGCGCCAGATTTTTCCATGAAATCATACCAAGAAATTACCATAACTGAAAAACACATGCTGACACCATTCCTCAATAAAAAGGCCCACAACAAAGTTTCATTGTATGGCAGAGGCATATATTAAAAATCACATAAAAACCAATTATTTTTTAGCTGATATGTGGAAATTTTCAAAAATTAAATAACAAAATACCTTAAATATACAATTTTAAAAATTTTACAGGCATTTCATGCTATCATAAATAAAATGTGTAAAGTATATTATTTCTCCAGAATAGTACTAAAAATTTCAACAATGAATACTATTGATTCACATGCTATGTGAATCAGACATTAAAGAAATTGATCTTTCAGCTTTAAGAATTCAATTTTACCTTATCTTTTTATCTACCAAAATAAAATATACATCATATCACAAAAGCAAATTGACTTGCATTTTAAAGACATGCAGTAATTGGATACTCCTTGCAACACTGGCTAAAGCCACCCAAATGACTCTGTAAGAATATTTAGATCACTGGTTCCGAGTGGATTGTGGGATCAGTAGCTCCTCATCGTTCAAAAATGTATGCATGTGTAGTGACATGAGGAAGGATTATTTGCTACATGATGACCTCAGGTGCAGCGAAAGTACAAGGCAGCTAGCAGAGTTTGTATTTCCAAGTAGTCTCATCTATAGGCTCATGAGGCAGGGGAATGTGCATTAAGGGTAATGTGGCTTTCGTAACATAGTAAAACAGGAGATAGAAAATTCAGTCCAGTAGTTTCAGATGTGGGTGGATTTGCGCTCGATTGGTATTACAGTCAGGAAGCTGCAGGAGTGAGTACTGAAAGGTTTGACAGCCATGATTCCTAGCATAAAGTCCCATGTGTTTGTGACCTCTGTGATGTGCTTGGGACCGGGGAAGTGAAGTCATCAGGAGAAAAGCAGAACAACCCCAGAATTTTGGTGCTTTCAGGAAGGATTTGGATCTTCCTTACCCTTCTATCCCAGGCAGAGAACAGCTTAGCCTGATGGTTGGGAGTTGACTCAGATACTGGCTGACAAACATTTTCTGAGATAGAACCACAGAGGCTGGGGGCTCAGCCTGAAGGAAGTTTTCAGTGTCTCCCATTTATCCTGAGGTGGAAGAGAGATCTCTGTGGTAATTTAGTTTCAGGATAAAGCCCACCTCGAGGAGGCATATTCAACTAGTATATTTAGTCATCTTTTTCTTATCTAGGTATTTTCTTTTTGAAAGAGCTAATGAGTTGTATCTGACTATGTATTTGTCTATTTCAATAGAATGTCACCATGACACATCATTTTTTCCCTAAGAAGTTTGTTTCACAGAGTTCCCATAGTATTTCTGTTACAGCACTGTGTTGCTTCAGTTTCCCTGTATGTTTTCACAGATTGAAACTTTCTCTCAATTTTTTTTCCTATACTCCTCTTTCCTCATATTTTTTTCCTCATATTTCTTATAAAATCATCATTAAACTTTTTTCCTTTGATTTTGGATTACATTTTGAAATTGTTTTCCTTCTTCTTCTTTTGGTGGAGCCAGGGACTGAACTCAGGCCATAGTACTTGCCAAGGAAGTGCTTATGCCACTAAGCCATCTCCTTGGCCCCTTGAGGTATGTTTGTTGATGCAAATTTGTATGGTGTCAAATTTGATTTTGCTTTTAAATTCTCTTGGGCTAGAATGTCAGATTCTCCATGTTTGGGGTTGCTTCTTCCTTTTACTGGATTATTAAATGAGTCCAACAAGTACATATCTGTTTCCACTTACCATTTATGCATCTTTTTTTTCTTTCTGCATCCTCATATAATATTGTATAACACCCTTTATGTCTTCTTTCCAGCTGCAAACATAATAGCATAGCTCTCTTTCTACCTTTTCTTAATGTAGTGATTTAGATGTGGACCCAACTACCTTATTATTTCTACATTTAATTATTGTTCTTTCTCTTTCTTTCTTTCTTTCTTTCTTTCTTTCTTTCTTTCTTTCTTTCTTTCTTTCTTCCTTTCTTCCTTCCTTCCTTCCTTCCTTCCTTCCTTCCTTCCTTCCTTCCTTCCTTCCTTCCTTCCTTCCTTCCTTCCTTTCTTCTTTCTTTCTTCCTTTCTTCCATCTCTTTCTCTCTCTCACCCTTCCTCCCTCCCACCCTCCCTCTCTCCCACCTTCCCTTCCTCCCTCTTTCCTTCCTTCCTCTTCTTTTTCCTTTCTCTCTTTCTCTTTTTATTTGGTCAGCT
>PVKA01024369.1:0-34337 GCA_004027165.1 Ctenomys sociabilis | reverse complement strand
ATTCAATAATTATTTTCCTAGTGGATGACCATAGTACTAGAAGCCGACATAATATCCTGTCCAACCACCATCAGTGCAGATCTTGCCTCTCATAGGATTATGTAGAAGCACAGCGTTATCTATCCCAACTGTACTGTCTATACACACACATCATGATTTTTTCTTTCTATACCCCTTCCTTTGTCTACACCTGTCAAAGTGGGCACTCCATTGCCATTCAACTAACTTAGGTGCTTGAACTCGACACCACAATCCAACACAGTCCAGCATTCTACAACAATAGTGAGTTATTCAAAGAAGTTGTCGACCATAACCATTTACAGCTCAGCTTAATATTATGGCCCCACGATGTATACTTCATTTTTATACTTTTCGGCTGCATGGTTAAGACCTAGATAGACCAAGACTTATATACCAACACATGAACTTTATATTTCTTATGTGGTCAGTGAAGTCCTCTCAGGGTTTATCTTGTAGTCCTGTACATTATTCTGTAGACGCTTTGTCTGTGTCATCCATGTGGATGAGTCACAGCCAATGATTGACAAGTTTGCTCTCTATGAGAGCTTGAGAGAAAGTTTTCTCTTCATGTGACTGTCCCCAGGCACACTTTAGAACTTCAATCTCTTTCCTCTGTGGCTCCTTAATATCCTTGTTCAGAAAATTTGGAGCTCACCTGAGTTTCATGATGTTGCAGTACAGGTTCTCCTATGTCCTGAGTCTTTGCTGACCTTGAAAGGCTAGGGCCAAAATGTTGGCTGGCCTTGTGGCTCTTCTATTTCTCCCACTCTGACTTGTGATCTTAGGTTGTTAACCATCCAGAAGAAAAGCTGGTTAGTATCCTGCAGCATATGCCATTTACTTTGCCTTATCTGACTCAAATGATTTTAGTTATTATACGTTTCCTTTTGTATTTCTGCTTTTCGCTTGTTATACTAGGGGGACTATATGATATTTACACCTGTGTGTCTGGTTTATTTCACTTACGAGTATATGTTCAAGTGGCATCCACTTCAGTATAAATGCTTCAAACTTATCATTCTTAATAGCTGAGTAATACTCCATTATATAGAAATACCACCTCTTTTTCAATCATTCCTCATGTGATGGACATCTTGGTTGTTTCCAAGATTTTGCTATCACACATTGTGCTGCTGTAAACATAGATACATATATATCTCTATGATACAATGTATCCAGATCCTTTGGGAAAATTCTCAGTACCGGGAGAGCCAGCATGAATGGGATTTCTAGTCCTATTCTTTTGAGGAGTCTTCACACTGTCCTCCACAATGGTTGTACCAGTCTACATTCCCACCAGCAGTGGAAAGGTGTTCCTTTTTCCCCACAATCTCTCCAACATCTATTGTTGGTTGATTTCCTTATGATAGCCATTCTTTCTGGAGTGAGATGGTATCTCAGTGTTGTTTTTAATTTGTATTTCACGAATGGCTAGCGATGTGGAGCATTTTTTCATATATTTATTTGCTTCTTTAATTTCATCCTCTGAGAAGTGTGTATTCATCTCAGATGCCCATTTCTGAATTGGGTCTTCAAATTTGAGGGCCCTGTTATATCTTAGTTCTTTATATATTCTAGACAGTAGTCCTCTGTCTGATTGCTTATTAGTTAGGATTTTTTTCAAAATGTGTGGGTTGTCTTTTCACTCTGTTGACAATTTCTTTTGACATGCAGAAGCTCCGTAAGAAGAGTTGATTCCAGTTGTTGATTCTTTCAAGTGCTTCCCGTGCAAACGTATGTTTGTTCATGAACTGTTTACCTACCCCTATGTCTTCAAGAGTTCCTCCTACTTTCTCTTCCAGGAGATTGAATGTTTCTGTTTTAATGTTTAGATATTTAATCCATTTTGACTTTAACTTAGTGCATGGTGATAGAGCTGGGTCAAGTTTTAGTTTTCGGCATGTAGAAAGCCATGTTTTCCAGCACCATTTGTTAAAGAGGCTATCTTTCTTCCAGTGAGCTTGTGTAGCCCCTTTGTCGAAGATCAGAGGGCTGAGTGTTTTCGTAGATGGCTCTGCATCTTCTAATCTATTCCACTGATCCTCAGGTCTATTTTGTTGCCAATAGCATTTTGATTTTTATCACAGTGGCTTTGTAGTATAATTTCAAATCTGGAATTGTCATGCCTCCTGCTTTGTCTTTATTGGCCAAGATTGCCTTTGCTATTCTAGGCCATTTGTGGTTCCAAATAAATTTTAGGATTGATTTCTCTATATCTGGGAGGCATGTTGGTGGCAGTTTGATAGGGATTGCATTAAATCTGTACAGCAATTTTGGGAGTATGGCCATCTTCACGATATTGGTTCTTCCCCTCCAGGAACATGGAATTTTCTGAAATCGTCTATAATCCCTTTTCTTAGGGTGTTGTAATTTTCCGTGATAAGATCTTTGACTTCCTTAGTTAAGTGAATCCCAAGGTATTTCTATTCTAAAAGGTATTGTTTCTATAGTTTCCCTTTCAGTGTGCTTGTTATCTGTGTAGAGGAATGCTATTGACTTTTGAATACTTATTTTGTATCCTGCTATGCTACCGAATTTCCCTATCAGTTCTAGTAGTTTCTTGGTGGAATTTTTGGGGTCTTCCAAGTAAAGTATCATGTCATCTGCAAATAGTGATAATTTAGCTTCTTCTTTACCTATTCTTATTCCCTTTATTTCTCCCTCTTTTCTATTGGCTGTTGCTAAGGATTCCAAGACTATATTGAATAGGAGGGGTACTAGAGGACATCCTTGTCTTGTACCTGATTTAAGAGTAAAAGATTTCCGTTTTTCCCCATTTAGGATTATATGAGCTTTTGGGTTGTCATAGATGGCTTTTATCAGGTTAAGATAGAGTCCATCTATTCCAATTTTGTGTAGGACCTTGAACATGAATGAGTGTTAGACTTTGTCAAAGGCTTTCTCTGCATCAATTGAGATGATCATATGGTTTTTAGATTTCAGTCTATTAATATAGTGTATTACATTTGTAGATTTTCAAATATTGAACCATCCTTGCCTCCCTGGGATGAATCCTACCTGGTCATGGTGTATGATCTTCTTAATGATTAGTTGTATTCTATTTGCCAGGATTTTGTTGAGTATTTTTGCATCTATGCTCATGAGGGAGATTGGCCTGTAGTTCTCTTTTTGGTTGTGTCTTTCCTTGGTTTTGGAATCGGTATTATACTTGCCTCTAGAAATGATTTTGGGAGGACTTTTTCCTTTTCAACTTCGTGGAAGAGTTTGTGGAGTGTGGGGATTATATCTTCTATAAATTTCTTGTAGAATTCAGCTGTGAATCCATCAGGCCCTGCACTTTTCTTCATCAGTAGGCTTTTTATTACGTTTCGTATTTCATTGGCTGTTATCGGCTTATTGAGAGTTGTTATATCTTCTTGATTCCGTTTTGGTAATTTGTACCTTTCAAGGAATATGTCCATTTCTTCTGTGTCTTCTATTCTGTGAGCGTAAAGATTCTTGAAGTAACTATTGATAATCTTCTGAATTTCCACTAAGTCTGTGGTGATTTCACCCTTTTCATTCCTTATCACTTGTATTTGATGAGGTTGGCAAGAGGCTTATCAACTTTATTTCGTTTTTTAAAGAACCAACTTTTTGATTTGTGGATTCTTTGAACTGTTTTTTTCATCTCAATTGAGTTAATTTCTGCTCTAATCTTTATGATTTCTTCCCATCTTTGTGCTCTGGGTTTTGTTTTCTCTTCTTTTTCTAGTTGTCGGAGGTGCAACATTAAGGTGCTAATTTGTTCCCTTTCTGTTGTCCTTATGTGTAAGTTCATAGCTATGATTTTCCCTCTAAGAACTGCTTTCATCGCATCCCATAAATTCCGGTAAGTTATACTTGAATTTTCATTGAATTGTAGATATTGTTGAATTTCTTCTGCAACCCATTGATTGCTGAGTAGGGTGTTATTCAGTTTCCATGAATTTAGTGGGTTTTTCTGGTTTCTTTTGTCATTTATTTCCAATTTCATTGAAATGTGGTCAATTAATATGCATGGGATAATTTCTAGTTTCTTGTATATACTTAGGCATGACCTCTGGACTGTTATGTGGTTTATTTTGGAAAATGACCCATGTCCATGTGAAAAAAAAATGTGTATTCAGCTGTGGTTGGGTGGAACACTCTGTATGTGTCCACTAGGTCCATTTGTTCCAAGCTCTGGTTCAGTTCTGCTACTTCCTTGCTAATTTTTTGTCTGGTTGGCCTATCTTTTTGAGATAAGGCTGTGTTAAGATCTCCTGTTAAGATTGTGTTCTTAGACATTACGTTTTTCATGTCCCTTAAGATTTGTCTTACATAGTTGGGTGCTCCTGTGTTTGGTGCATAGATATTTATGAGTGTTACTTCTTGCTCTTGAATTTTTCCCCTGACCAATATATAGTGGCCTTCTTTGTGTCATTTGATCATTCTTGCTTTGAAGTTGAGACTGTCTGAGAACAGAATTGCTACTCCTGCTTTTTTCTGAGGTGCTGGGGCATGTAGTATTGTTTTCCATCCTTTGACTTTGAGCCTATGAATGTCATTTTGAGTTAAGTGTGTTTCTTGTATACAGCATATTGTTGGATTTTGTTTCCTAATCTATTTCTCTTAATTGGAGAATTGAGTCTGTTTACCTTTATGGTTATAATTGAAATGTGCTGACTTATGTTTGTCATGATATTTAGCTGGTATTGTTTACTCCTTTGTAACCTGTGTTTAATTGACAGTCCTGTTTAGTGGGTTCCTTCCATTCTCATTCATGGAGTTCTGGTCATTGTGGTCTCTCTCTAGAACATCTCTCAGTAGTCTGCGAAGGGATGGCTTTGTCATCATAACTTTCTTTAGTTGTTCTTTGTCGTGGAAGTATTTCACTTCTCCATCAAACTTGAAAGAGAGTTTTTCAGGGTATAATAGTCTGGGATGGAATTTGTTTTCATATAGGACTTGAAGAACTCTGCTTCATGCTCTCCTTGCCTTCATTGTTTGTGTAGTGAAGTCGGCTGTCATTTTGGTGGGTTTTCCTTTGAATGTGAGCTCCTTCTTCTCCCTAGCAGATTTCAGTATATTATTTTTGTGTTGGATTTCTGGGATCTTGACTATTATATGTCTCTGTGTGTTTTTACTTGGGTTGAGGTTATTTGGTGTTTTGTATGCTCGATTACCTGAATGTTGGGTTGTTTCCTCATATTTCGGAGGTTTTCTGTGATTATTTTCCCCCAAATTCTTTTTATGTCATTTGTATTGACTCCTTCATTCTTGTTGATACCAATTATTCTCACATTGTTCATCCTCGTGTCATCTTGCAGGTGATGGATTATTTTTTCCTGAATTCTCATTGTTTTTAAGAGATCCTTTCTCACCTTTTCATTAGCTGCTCTGGCATTCTCAAGATCTGAAACTCTGTCTTCGCATTCATTCAGACGGTTTTGTAGACTTGTGATTGTTATTTTTAGTTCTTCTATATCTCTTTGACTTTTTCATGTGTTCTATTTCTTTTCTGTATTGCTCATTCAAGGAATCCATCATATTTCTGATCGCCTCAATTTTTTTTATCCATGTCTTCTTTAGAGGTAGTTATTAATTCTTTTTCTGCTGTGTTTCTTCCAAATTGGATTTCCTCTGTGTATTTCTGGACTTGTTTTTGTATTTCAGATCCTATGACTTCTAAAAGTTCTTTTTTGATTCCAGAACTTATTTCTGCTTTGAGTTCCTCATGATCTTTCTGCTGTTGTTTCTTTGCTTAAGATACTGTTAATTCATACATGTTACCTGGAATAGTGCTCTCTGCACTTGTTCTGGGTGAGCATAGTTTTTCCACCCAATTTTTCTGGAATTCATTCTTTATTTTAGATACTATGTATTCAAATAGTTCTTTTTCAATTTGGGGAATTACTTCTCGTTTTATTTCCTCTATAGCTTTCTGCTGTTGTTCCTTTGCTGCTGTATCTGTTAGTTCATTCATTGCAGTTGAGCTAGTGTCCTCTGCCCTTCCTGATGGACTCGAGGTCTGGAATTGCATTTTTCCCCTTCTCTTTGTCATTTTGTAGAGCACTGACCTTTGACCTTTGGTGCAGAGCTTTGGTGCAGCTATAACCTTAGCTTATTATGAGATTCGGGTGCCAGTCTATTAAGTTTGAGATTTTCCAGGTATGCCTATCCTGGGTCTAGCTGTTGTGTTCAGTTCCTTTTTTGCTGCAGCTCCTTTGGTTCCCCTCTGTTGTTTCCCGGGCTCAGCCCTCCTGTGTCAGGCAGGGCATTCCTCATGTGGGCGGGCCTGGGCTTTGGTGGGTCTTCTGGGCTCACAAAAAGATAGTGGATGATCTTATTCACTGAGTAGGCTGTACTGGGTTGGCCAGCCTGTGCTGGGTCTGGATCTACAGGCCGTAACCTGAGAAGGCTGTGAAAGGTCCCTCTGGTGCAGCAGGACTGAAGCCCTCACTCACAGGCCAGGCTGTGCTGGGTTTCAGTCTGTGGCGTGGAACAGAGGATTGCTTAGAAATGTTCCTCCGGCGTGGCAGGCTTGGAGTTCTCACTCCAGGCCGACCTGCATTGGGTGTTGGGCTGTGGCATGGGAATGGTAATCACCTGGAAATGTTTCTCTGGCATGGTGTGCCTGGAGCTTTCACTGGGCCATGGGGGGTGGGGATGGGCAGGGAATTCCTGGGAAATGTGTTTCGGGCGCGGTGGGCCTGGAGTTCTACACTCACTGAACTTTGCTGCCCAGAGAGTCAGGGAAATTCCCACTCATTCAGCGAGCTTTAGGGCAGGGGGTCCGGGGAGGTGCTGGTGAGTGGGTCCTGAAGTTTCAGGCTAGTCACTGACTTGAAGGGCTTGGGGGCAGGGATCAGGTAGAGAGCATGGGAAGAAGCCAATGGCTCCCTCAGACTCACCACACTCTCACTGATCTGGGAAGCCTGGTGAGTCGTGCAAATTCCCACTCACTGGGAGAGCTTGGCACGGGATCGAGGAGGCCACTGGAGTCAGCCGCTGTCTCAGCACGTGGGTCACGCTGTCTCGGGAGGTCTCTGGGGCTGGGCGGACGCGGGCGGGATGGAGGAGGATGGCGGTGTAGGCTGCGCTGTCTGTGGCCGGTCTCTGGGGCTGGACAGGATGGAGGAGGGTGGCGGAGCCGTCCGCGCTGTCTGTGGCCCGTCTCTGGGGCTGGGCGGGATGGAGGAGGATGGCAGTGTTGGCCGCACTGTCTCTGGCTGGTCTGAGGGGCTCCATCCTAACTATTTTGTATATACAGCTGTCTCTTCACATCCAGCCTAGACTCAAGAGGACTCCTTTGTAGACATTTTTGTCTATTATTTTGCTGGGAGAATTTAAAAGGACCCCATATCAAGAATGCACACACTTCAATATTAAAAAGATGACCTGATCTTCTTCAGGAGTATTATTACAGGTGTTGGAGCCTGGAAAATCAGCTATGTTGTTTTTAAGGCATGCATCATCCTTTTATGGTGTTTGGTTTGTTTTTAGCTTTCTAGTATTTCTAAATTCTCTTAAAAGAATGAAAATACTCCTTTGGACTATGACCTTTCAAATGAAATATATAAGTTGCTTTTGGTTAGCAGGAACTTTATCAATTTATACCAACTTTTTTTCACTAATCACTATAATTGCAGATTTCAATATGTTTCAAAATATGTGATTATTTAAAAATGTTTAACTGTGATTTTCCCTGCCCCCTAATGCTCTTTAAGTTTTGACACCCTCAGTAATTGTTTACAGTTTTTATGTTTTTGTACTCTATTTTTTTGATGCTATTTATAATGGAATAATTGGAATGACACATTATGGTGGAAATTTTCTTTAATGGTAAAACAAGAGCTAGTAGAAAAATATTATGTTTTCTAACCAGATGAAATCAATCTTTATCTGTATTTTAATGTATTACAGTCATGTTCAAACTTACAAAAAATCATAATGAGTCATAATCTGTTGATATTTTTTTTTCTTTGCAGAACTGGGAATTGAACTTAGACCCTTGCGCTTGCTAGGGAAGCACTTATTCTACTGAACCATCTCCCTAGCCCAATCTTTTGAGATTCGTGATCAAGTTTGATATTGGGTACAGAGTATTCATGGTCTCACTACTAGATTGGACTCATAGTGATCTTTCTGATTACAGCCTCTTAAGAGCTGGGATTACAGGCCACATGCCACCTTGCCATCTCAGCATGCCCTGGGGGTGGGGCTAGCATGTCAGGCCTGGGGTTCGAACCCCCAGCCCCTGCACTGCTAGGAGGCGCTTTATTCTGCTGAGCTATTTGGCTGGCCTCCCACAGCTGTTGAGTTTACTATCTGTTCAAAATGTATAGGCTGATCTGTAATTTCTTAGATAATAATGAATTCTAATACCTACAAATATTAGGATTTTCTCATTTACAGTGTATTTTGTTCCTTCCCCATATTTGCTTTTTCTTTTTATTAAAATTAACACATTGAAAGATAATAGATGAGACATAGAGGACAAAAGTCAAGTAGACTGGACAATTTTGGGAAAATGAACCAAAATCAGGTATAGGAACAATTTTAGGAAAATAAAATTTGTTCTGGGAAAAGAAAGCTGATTTTTGTGTACTATTTTACTCACTGCCTGCCTGCCTGACTACTGTCCCCCCCACCCCCAGGGGCATGTATTTTTATAGGAAGTTTTAAATTGGGCTTTCACATACCTTAGTTCTTCCTGATTCACTTTTTTATTTTTATGGTGTTTATTTTTCTGATATGTATGAATCAAAGTCCAGATTACAGTACAGATAGAGGTTCTCTCATTGGAAATGGTGTATCTGCTTGACGCTAGCCTAGATGCTGCTTCATGCCTGTGTTCTCCAATGTCATGTTCTAACACCAGCACAGATTTTCAGGAAATTCTTGTGCGTGTCATTGTTGGCTCATTGCCAACACTTTAGTCATGGTCCAACTTAGGTAACAGAAGTTTAATGATGAATTAGTAAGTATCATGAGCCGAAAGAGCTGCAGGGCATGTGTAGGTATGGGCCTAATAAATGATAGACAAATAAAAGAATGAATATGCAAAGCAATATAGCTTTATAACTGAAATTCTTACAGAGTGAAGCTGTTTAGCCAAGCACTTCTGTCCATCGTGGTAGCCAATTAAGTGCAGATTTTCACATGTGTGTCCTCATATGTGTCCATTAGCAATTACTGCCGCCCTCTGGTTCCCTGGGGAATCTGTATTCAAATCGCCTGACAGGAACTACTTGCAATGTGAGGCATCACAAATCTTCCCAGGAGAAAGGATGTCACATGTGAGGATTCCACATTTGGCTTTGCCTGTGATATGAAATAATTCTGTGTCTCACACTTGAAAGGTCAACTCATTAGATTTAATGCTTTTTGTAACCTTACAAAAATCTCGGCTTTCTCAGGTTGGTTAACTGAAAGATCTTTGACAGTTTTAGACTGAATGGTGAGGTGAGATTCTTCAGGCCAGGGGTTTCATATTTGTACAACCTTTGACATTTCATTGTGTTTTAAACCAGGTTGCTACATAGAGATTTTTAACAGCCTTGATCTTAGGGACATAAAGACTGTTATTCCTGTTGCTGCTGATTTAGTATTACAGCTGCTTCCTCTTTATGAGATTTAATTTGAAGTTTCAGCCCACCAGGGGGCTATTGGTCCCCACCTTTGCAATTTTAAGAGCAGACTGGTGTTTTCTGCATGGATGTTATTTTCATCCCTATCCAGAGTGATTTTTCCCCTTCTATATTCATCTAGCAACTGCAAGGCACTGTTCCAGGAACTTGCTTTCTTACATAAGGCATAACATGGAACCATTTGGATGGAAAAATTATAAATTAAAATTATTCTCTTCATTTAAAAATATTCATATTGTGTTGCTCAAATGCCAGTAACTGGAAAATCATGGATAATGTCCTGTTTTTATAACCTCTTTCAGAATGTTTTAAAATGTGTTTATGTTGTTACTTAGCTATCTCTTTTCCTGGAGTGGGTTTTGTGATAATTTTTTTTTTCTAAACGAAGGTTTAATCTAGTGTCTGATGGGCTATATTATTAAAATGGAGTTGACACCATTAAATGATAATCCATTTTTAAATAGAAAAATATTTGTTCTATGTTTGGAGAATGTTTATAAAATTGTAAGACTTAGTCCATAGATATGACAGACTATATTTGTGGAAGATAAAGCTTTTTATTGAATGTTGAAAATTAAGCAAATTTTATTGTTTCTGGAATCTATACATGTACTTTCAACTTTGAAAGCCCATGTACTTATAGGTCTAGTGGTTTTTAAATATTGAAAACACGTTCAAATTTCTTTTTCAAATATTTTACTAGTCTTTACTTGTTTGTTTTTAATCTTCTGATCTCATTGCTAAGTCAGTGATTCTTTAATTTGGGGAAACTAAACTTTCCCTTCTTTCTGCATTTTTCTTGTTGTATGTGTAAGAGTAAGAGTTATCTATCTCAGAAAGGTAAGCAGGCAGGGAGAAGTAAAAATGTTCTCATATGAGTTGGGTGACTTTTTGATAAAGTAAATATATCTCTCATTCTATAGAAAAAAATAGTGACTGGAGGTCTTCCAACTGTGGACCATATTAAGGAAAGTGAAGATCTCTACTTCTTTTTGCCTTTTTTGTCTTTACATTTTGAATCCACAATCATATAAAAGCCACGTGTTTTAGGGACCTGCCAGATAGCTCAGCAGATTAAAGCATCTGCTTAGGCTGAACACTGCAGCTGGGGTTTGATCCCCCTGTGGCATTGAACCCTTGCTCCTGCAATCTGCCTAAGCAGGCGCTCTAGTCTGCTGAGCTATCAGGCTGGCCCTGGGCTGAAACCCTAGTTTATGTGCCTGTGTCATGTGCTGATTTTCTCCAGTGCAATGCATGGAGCATGAACAAATTTCACAGGCTCATTTCATTGTTTTATTTTAGCACTGCACATCATTTGAGCTTTTAAAATAGGCTAATCCTTCAATTGAATATGGGTTCAGAAAAGTTCTGAGTATATCCCAGGAAAACCTGATGCCTCCTGTTTACTGTGTTTTATTTTAAGTAGCAGTAGGTGATCCAAAAATATTTCTTCTTAATTTTTTATTCATTTTAATGAAAAAAAAAAAAAACCCCACAATGGAACAGTTTAAGAATGGGTTAGTAGGACAGTTACAATAATTAATATATTGCATATTGTTGTCTTCATAGTAGTTATTCTTCATAGTAGTTATTCAGAGGGCAAGATGCAGACATGATATATATATATATATATATATATATATTTTTTTTTTTTTTTTTTTTTTTTTTTGTGTGTGTGTGGAACCTGGGATTGAACTCAGGTCCTTTCACTTGCCAGGGAAGCACTTACTCCACTAAGCCATCTCACTGGCCCTGGAGACATGATACTTGTCTAAACAATATCAGTACAGACTTTTATTCTCATTGACCTACTAGAGGGTAGCTGTATATCTATCCTAGTTTGTATTTACCTATGGATGTATTTTTTCAATACAAAATGGTCCTTAATGGGCCAGCCAAATAGCCCAGAGGATTAAAGTGCCTGCAAGCAGGTACAGGGGCCTGGGGTGGGGGGTCTGCTTGTTTCCCAGGCCTGTGGTGCCGACCCCGCCCCTGGAGTGCACTGAGATGGCAATTGAGACGGGGCATGGTGGCCCGCGCTTATACTCTCAGCTCTTTGTAGGCTGTAAACAAGTGGATCACTATGAGTCCAATCTAGTAGTGAGGCCCTGAAAACCCTGTAGACTCTTCCGTAACATACCCCACCCCCCCAAAGAAAAGTCCTTTATTTATATCCTCCTTTTTGGTTTTGTTTTGTCAGAGATGGGTGTTCCGTTGTTGTTAGAAAAGCTGTATTTGGAGAAGTCTTTAAATGAGCTTTTCATACTTGATGCCCGTTCAAATATTGTAGGTAATTGAATTCAGCAGAGTAGCCCAATATAGTCCAATAGTCCATAATAGTAGTGGGTTATCCCTTCTTAATTTTTGAAAAGATGTTATTTTGAGCTATAAGTTTTGAAGACAGGTGTCTACCAATAAAATATTGATACATTTCCTATTTGATGGAAAATATGTTGCAAAGAGTCAATAAATAGTGTTTCCAGCACAATTTATGTAGCAACCAATATTTTTGAGCATAGCAATAAAATGAACAGTGTTTTTGATTAAATAAAAACGATATAATCGATGCTGTATGTAAAATGAATTATTATTAATAATTTGTGAGTTAATCCATAACTATACTTGATTTTTTTTCCTTTGGTTGGTGACAGACAGACTAATGAGTTGACTGCTGACAGTTTCTTGTAGGGCAGATTGACAGTTCAGTTGCAGGACTTGTGATATTTGTTAAAATGGATGTTCTGAGAGGTGGGACTGTAGCTCTTGCCTTGATCGAAGTGCCGTAAGGGAAGCACAGTTGAACTGATTGGCTGTGAATGTTAATCACTTCATAGTATACACTGATAATTTATACCATTGTTATAACTCTCTGGTGTTCATAAAATAAACTTAATAACCCACTGCCACCATGGGATAAGCTTCTTTTTCTCTGCAATTGAATAGCCAGACTGCCTGCATAATTGTGTGGGGAAATACTACATTAAAAAGAGTGAGCAGCTGTATGATGGAGAAAAAAGCTTTTGTGACAGATTTGTTAATTATCTCCTTTGATTCACAGAGGGTGTTTGTGAGATATGGTTGACCAGTGAAGACACAGGGGCCTATGGCAGAGATATTGGCACTGATCTCCCCACCCTACTGTGGAAGCTGGTGGAGGTGATTCCTGAGGGAGCGATGCTGAGGCTTGGCATGACCAATCCGCCTTATATCTTAGAGCATCTAGAGGTAAGGACTGTACTCCATTTACATGCTGACATAGACACTAACAGCACAGATCATGGGGAGCCTCAGGATCAGCAGAATTACTCCCACATTTCTGCTATGTCCACATTGCCAAGAGTAAACCGAGACTTTCAAATCCCCTTTTGTCAGCCTAGTACATAATTTGTTTTTGCTTGCTTATCATTAATGTTGCTTAAATTTTTCAATACTGCTACCTTTACAGGATTCTTTGTTGCTCCTTTATAGTCCTTCAGTTTCCAGTATTTTACTCAGCTTCTCCATTTTTAGTTTTGGTCTGGTTTAGAAATATTAATGTATTACATTAATTTTGTACCCAATGGTCAATATTATGTGGTACAAATTATGCCAGCCTATTAGTTAAGAGACTGAGCCTTAGATTTCAGGATGCTGTGCATCCATTTCTTTACCTGGAGATGCTTAGTGCTAGAGTGAGGTCAGGTGGACCCAGAGCTTGATGTTCTTGCTCTCAACTCACCTCTGACCACCAGGAGCCAAGGCTTAGGTAAGCCTCAAGTCCTGGTTCAGTTTATATCTGTGGGTCCAGTTGTTTAACTGTAAATAAATAAATGTCAAATTAGAAAACCTGGATGTGTATCCAAGTAACTGGCACCGGATGACAAATGCCACAATAGGTGTCAGCCAAAAGGATCAACAAGACAGCAACAATTTAAATGAAAGGACACTTAATCTGTAATTATTACTTAAGATATACTTATGCTAGCTTCAAAATTTTGAGCTTAAAATCTTGATGCTGCTGTTAGAAAGTGGTATGCAAGACATGGGAACAAATCACTTTTGTTTTACTTTAGGTAGATCCTTAGCACTATGTTTGTACCAAAAAGTAACATTCTAAAAACTGATTATAGTTGTTGAAATTTGCTACATAAATACAAATAAATATTTAAATAATTATTTCTGTCATTTTGATTTTAGAACTATATGTAAGCTTTCTGTTTAATAGCCCTTAACTTCAATAATATATTTTAGAAATTCTTTAAACAGAGTGGATAATAGTCTGTTAATTAAAAATAATTAAGAAATTGTTGTTTCATATTTGCTAATCACATTTTCCTAGCTAGATCCTTCTTACATGTTTGTAGGTTAACTTTGGTACTTCAGTTAGTGTGGGATAATTATGATTTACTTCTTAAAATAAGTTGTAGACATGTCAAGTTTTACTTAACACTTTGACTTAACACTTGAAAAAGCATGTGGTTCTTTGTGAAAATCAAATATGCTATGAACTGTGGCAGTCTTGATATATTGCAATAATGTAAGTCATCCATTGCTAAGCCCCAGCAGTGCACAAGGTGTAAGTGTGCTAGTAAGGGAAATGGGCCCTTCAGTTATACATTTTATGAGAACATGCCAGGTTTATAAACTTTTTCTTATAAAAATTCTGATAAGGGAACAAAGGCCCATAGTAACTAAAATCATTGAAGTTCAAATATAAACACAAGGATAGAAAAAAAATCACGTATTGGCTCAGAAATGGCTAATCAAGTACTTCTTGACATAAATTCAGTCTTTTAGTTGATTGTAGCACTGCAGCTGCTAAGGCTGTGTTCTTTGCAAATCCTGCTCTTCCCCACCCAAAGTAGTCACAGAATTGTTGACCTTCTGGTAGATGTTCCAAGAGAGCTTCTAAGAATCAATAGGAGATGCTAAATATAACATTACACTTTACCTGGAAAACACCAGGTATTTAGTTTATAGCTTATAGTATGATTCCAAGTTCCTATTGTCACATATATTTTTTTTAAATCTTTGCTTTAACATAGTAAATGTTGGCTTTTCTTCATGGTCTTCTTGAGGAAAAGTCATTATCATACCCATCACTTGATCTACCCCCCCAGTAGGGCATAGGGTGTACAAGAGTGAATAAGTTGTAGCTTGCACAGTAAAGCCATAAGATTTAAAGTGTTAATACCCTCCACTTAGAGGAAACAAAAGATGCTGAAGTGAGTGAGTCCATAGACTGCACTTAAAACAGAAGAAGTGAAACAGGCTTGTACAATACCTGGGGGGAAAAGCCATCCCCAAAAGACAGAACAGAAGAAAGAAGCACACACATGTTTAGTAGTTAAAAGATCTGCCCATCTGGAAATAAGAGCGTTTTTACTTGTTATCACTTTATCAAGGCCTTTACACCTTAGAGATTCTTCTCATCCTGCTCTAGATGGCATAATATAGAGTTGGCAGCATTCAAAAAACACAGCTTACATCATAGAGAAGTGAACTAGGCTCCAGATGTCTTAACTGGTGCCCAGTGTCCTGAAGGGCTTCAGGGGACCAAGTCTAAACCTGGTGATGCTGTCCGTGCTCAGCAATACATTGTCCTTCTTCATTTCCTCTCACTGGTCTTAGGCCCCTCTACAGAAATTACTTCACTTATCTAAAGAGTGATAGAGTTCATCAGTAAGAAAAAGAAAAATGGGAGGGAAACCCAAAATGAAAATAGAAAAAAATAACAGGAAGTGGAGGTGGTGGTTTCTTTTAATCTGTAGGGATAAAAGGAATCCACTGTTGAAATAACTGTTTTGATGGGTTAATACCGTTAGAATGAGGATTTCTTGAGAACCATATTAGTGGGACTCAGCCTTCTGATGTTTCTGGGAGATACTTCACATGGCAGACTTTAATTACAGAGCACTTCACTAGCTGTTTGCCTCCTCCATTCTCCACCTTTCACATCCACCTGACTCTCGAAATTTTAAAAATGCTTTTACCAGCTTTTTTTTTATATCAAAGAGTTTAGAGGGAAATTATCTAAAGGAACACTCAGAAGTTTCTCCTGTACTATGTGTATGAAAGAAGCAGATCAGTTGAGAATACATGAGAATACATTTTATTAAATCACTGTAGGAATAGAATATGCGATTACACTAAGCACTTGGGTGTCCTCTAAAGGTTTTATCTAGAGTTGAACATTCTGTTTGATGATTCATGTAGTAGATACTGAATAATGCATCCTGAATTAAAGGAAGAACTCTATTCGTAACAGATGGACAAGTAATAGGGTCTTTGAGGGACATCTACAATCTATTTTTAGCTTGTCGTTACCTTAAAAATGCAGGATTTATTTTAATAATACAGCTGACAGAGATATTGCAAATATGTAAATACAGTGGGAACATCTTGAAAATGAAACATAGCTATGAAGGTATGTAATACTGTGTTAGATTTACATATGATAATAGAAGTAATAGAACCATAGGTTAAAGCTATTTTACTTTAAGTCCACTAGTGCTTCTCCATTACCTACAGGCTAACATAAGTTCTTACGTGTGACATCCAGAGTCCTTAAGATACTTTTTCATTATATATCCAGTCCTTTATCTCTTCACTACCCTGGGATGCTTCCTATGTGGCCTATATTATATATGCACTATGTATGTGTCTATGTATATGTATGTGCTTATACATTCACTTTGTTTTCTCATTCAGTCTGTTGCTAGTTAGTGGTAATATATTAATCAAGTGCACTAATACTTGCTGCTGTGGAAAATATTTGCTCTTCTATACATACTCTTTATGTATGCTAATGTAATAGCATCAACATTCTTGTTTTCAGTGAACTTTGACCTTCCTTATGGAAAGTCAATCACTTGTGAATTTGATCACTCTTGCAAACACATTACTTTGCCTTACCTTCCCGTAGGTAACCCCCAGCCAAACTATTAATTCAGGCTGAAAATAATATATATGAAACCAGCAAGTGATGAGACCAGTAATACAGTGTCTACAGCTAACAAGATATCATCTATTGCTGGTCACTTATTAACAATAGTAGTAGTAGTAGTAATCGTAGTAATAGTACATTTGTCAAGTATATAATATTTTAAAGAAGCCATGCTGGTTTCCACTTGTGAATTTTTTTCCTTCCTTCTTCTTAGCTGTATAGATACTATTACCTTTAATTTATTGGTTAAGAACTCAAGTATTAACAAAGTTATATAACTTCTTAAACTACATAGTTAGCCAGCCACTGGGCTGGTCTTTAAACTTGGGCTTATTCTGAAATGATTTCTACTGTACACTACATTGTCCTAGGCCCTCTCCCTATCAGGTTTCTTCCTTATTTATTGTGGTATCATATTTATGTGGGACTCTAGCACAAGTGTCATCATCTTTAGGGAAGTGCTGTCTTATTCATCTTTACATTTTAATACCTATACTAACACATACTTGATAAATGTATATTGAATGATGAGATAGCTCTATGGTTAACTTATATTCCTTGGCTATTTGACATATCTAGCTTCATGTCTGTCCCAAATATCTAGTTTTGCAAGAAGCTGTATTTCTCACTTATAAATCACACTTCTGTGAAGATGTACTGGGTGATGGGTGGGGGAAACTTCATCTGAGGGATGCATCTTATTTATTTGCCTTGCTGAACTACCATAGTGAAAATAATTTTAAGATTACACAAAGCAGGTAAACCCCCTTGAATGACTACTGAAGTTGCAGATTTTTAGGACTCCTAACATCTTTCTTCTGTCTCTTCCTCCTCTTCAGTGTTTACTGCTTTGTAGAATACTCATTAGAGAAGCCAGCAGCCCAGTGGATAATTTAAATCAGGTAGTTTGTCTTGATTCAATTTTGTGAATTAGCTGGTAGGGAAGATAATAAAGCTATTGAACAGTATGAAAACCTGGAAGTATCTACAGATTTTATTTACATAAGCAGTTCTGGCCCTCCTTGTATTATAAATTATTTAAAGTAGCCATTGTGTCCCTTGAAGAGACCTGTACGTCTCAAAACTACCAGAATGTCATCTGTTACAGTTTTCCCAGAGAACACAGGTTGCTTACTTTAGGGTACAAGTGGTTTTTATTAAGGACTGCTCCTGCATTCAGGTTATGAATAAAGCAATCAATATTTTAAAATTTAGACTACTTATAAATTTTTACTGGGAAATTTTGGCAATAAATATTATACTATAGTTATTACTCACATAGACATTATACTTGTTTTATTTAGCTTGAATTAAAATGTACAGCATTGTTTAATATTTACATTTAGTACTGTATGACATTTGGTTAATCACTAATAGTGTTAGTGTAAAGATTTAATTTGTTTTTGGCTTTGAAATTCTTTAATCAAAACAACAATCAGCTTCCTACCAGTCTTGATGTTTGTATGTTTACTTCTAACTGCATGACTTTACATTCTAACCTAATCATATATTTAGCAAAATGAATGTATCTGGTGAGAGATAGTAGATAATCTGTTGATTTTTGTTGTGTGGTAATCTATAAACTGTAATATGTTTAGGTTGTCTCACTTTGCTAAAGTGCCACATACTTTCAGAATGATAGCAACATACTACCTACTGGGCCTAGGTATCCTCAGAGCAATACAGAATTGCCAAACTGAACTCATCAGTTCAAACAGGTTTTTACAATTTTTTTTTCTCCTTAGCACTTTGCAGAACAATGGAAAAATATATAAATTGATCCTGTGCTGTGATATATGAACTATTTTCCATTTTTTGACTAATATAACGATGAACTGGATGATTTATTTTGAGCAAAGAAATGGAAAATAAAGAAAATTTCTTTACTTCTTCCCACATAGTACTTTAGAGATATGTTCCTGTGTGGTTTGATCTGACTGGTTGGTGCCTGTATTTTAAAATAAAGATAGATGGATGGATCAGTGGATAAGTAGATGGATAGATGAATAGATTTCTCATTCAAACATACTTGAGAAGCCTAGGAATTTACATATTTCAATTAGAGCATATAAATAATCCTATTTCATCTTTTCCTAGAATGGTGCACATTTCACTTTATATTGGAGTGTATTAGATAGTTATATGGCTTAATTTGCATCTTAAAAAGCACTTTGCCAGTCCTTTCAATCCTTAATTTCACCAGAGTAGCTGAGCAGGCTTCCATGTCATCTTTCTAGGTCAGTGTACGTCAGCCTCTGCAGTGCACCATTTGGGGGCTTTCTTCCTCTTTAAGTGAATCTTGTCAGACCATTGAGAAGAGCTGCTTTGGACTTTTCTTTGAGGAGCCCAGAGAGGCCATCAACATTACTTTCCTTTGCATTTTTTCGTTTTATTCCAAGATCCTTTCTGTATTGATTTCTTTGCTCTGATAGCTTATGAAATGCTACCTTAGGCACTTGCTAATTCAGCACTTAGTAAAGTGAAATTCTCATATTTTATATCAGGTGGATAATGGAATTTTCAGGTGATTCATGGTGTATAACAGAAAGGTTGGTAATGAAGTTAATGGTTCATAGAATAGTTGAGGGACATTCAGCAGGTTTGACAAATGGAAAATTCATTTCCTTAGTGTGCTTCTGTTTATTTCTGATCTATTAAATTGGTTATTGTATTTAGGTCTGATCTGTCTCTTCTTTTTTCCTCTATCTTCCTTTCTTTACCACATGAAAATGTTAAGCCTTCAAGATCTAAATTTAAAAATTCTTCAGTGTCACTTAACAATAAATGAAGACTATCAAAATTGAAAACTTTAGAGTTTATTATTGTTGTTACTGTTGCCTAAAACTTACTTATTTGTATGTGTTAGAACAAAACTATCAAGTAGAATATAATGGGTACAGCTAGTCTATTTCTAATAAGTGACTTTATGTATCAGAGGGGTATACCATGCTGGCCTCACAAAGAGAGGACTTGTTTGATTTGATGTTGAAAGTTTTACAATTGTTGGCTAGTTTCAGAGAAAAAGGTCTATTCTGTTTCTTTTAGTAACATGAATTATTTTGTTTTGAACAATTGCTTTTGAAATTTTTCTACTGTGTACAAGGCTTGTTTGCTTTATACAGAAAATGTGGTTTGGCTTACCTGTGGTATTTTATAATAGAGAAGCAAACCTCCTGGTTTTCATGTTAAGTTCTAGCTTAAAAGCAAGCTTTTTTTATCCACTTCATTTAACAATGCTGTGCTGAATAACAGCCTACATCTCATCAATTGAGATTTTAAACATTAATCTTTTAGGTGATTGGCTACTCCATTTCAACCTTCATTTTTCCCACCCTGACAGATCTTTAAGTTTCTATCATTCTTCTGTTCCTACACTATTGCCTTAATATTAGTTTAGATGCTGTAATGAAGTACTTGAAACTGAATAGTTAAAAAAATACCAGAGGTTAACAATCTAATAGTGTATAGGTTAGACATCCTAAGACAAGTTTTTGGCAGGGCTTGAAGGCTGGGGGCAGAGGGGTCAGGGTTGCAGGGAGAGGGAATTGTTTGTCTCTCATTTTCTGGCATATCTTTGGCATTCCCTGGCTGTGTACAATATACCACTGCAGTATCTTCCTCAGTCTTCCTCTGGTACTCTTCTGTTTGTTTCTATCCATGTTCTCATCTTATACACCAGTCACTGGATTGGGACCCAGTCTAATTTATGATGACTTCATTTGATCTTGGTTACAGATTCAAAGGTCTAATTTTCTGTACATCATAATGACACCAGTGTTAGGGCTTCAGCATGTCTTTTTAAGGGGAACAATCCAACCTATAACACCCTCTTTTTTGCAAAATATTTAGTCTGTCATTGTTATCCCTTTGTTATTTTGCTTTTTTATACAAAAGTCATTATCTTAGAGATTACAATTAACAATTTATAACAGTACTGCTTGGGTTGATATCTCCTTACTTATAATTGCATATAAAACCTTTGCTTCTGTGCAGTTCTCTTCCCTGCCTGCTTCTTTGTGCTGTTATTGTCATAAACATTACATCCTTGCATAAGGTATGCCTAGATACATGTATTTGTGATTAATGAATAGTGTTCTGTGCTCTTGCCCTTTTAACCAGATGTAATTGTTATAAACAAGAGTTACAAACGAAAGCCCTATTTATATTGTCTTTATATTTACTTATGCAGTTAACCTTTGTCAGTGCTCTTTACTTCTTTACATAGATTGAAGTTTCTTTCCTGGCTCCTATTTTATATCACTTGTAAAGCAGGGTTCTCTAGCAATAGGTTCTCTCTGTTTCTGTCCTGCATTGTCTTAATTTTTTCTTTGTTTTTGAGATATAGCTTTATAGATGTAGAATTCTTTGTTGATAGTGTTTTCTTCTTATTTTATGTCATCACACTGACTTCTGGTCTCTTATTTTTTTAATCCATTGCTTATCTTATTGATAAACTCCTGGAGCTATGAATATTATTTGTCTTTTGACTTTAAACAGTTTTACAAAGATACATTTAGGTTTAGTATCATTGAATTTGTCCTACTTGGAGTTTTTAAGGCTTCTAATTGAGTGGATTTTTTTTTATTTTATCAAATTACAGAGGCCTGGGCCATTATTTGTTCAAATATTCTTCTTATTCTGTGACACTGATTATGTGTATATATATATATCAGTGTGTGTGATGGTAGAGGTTGGTATGGCTGAATTGAAATTGCACAGATTTCTAAGGCTGTGTATGGGTATATGTATTTATTTAGAGGGAGGTGTAGTCCACAAGTCAAGAAATCTCAATTGACCTATCTTCAAGTTTACTGATTCTCCCCTTTGCCTATTCACATTTGCTGAACCAAAGTGAATTTTGGTTAGTTACTGTACATTTCTCACAGAATTTTGTCTGTTTCCTATCTATAATTTCTGTGTAATTATTGATATTATTCATTTAATGACTTACGTTTGTTGGTATTTAAAATACTAATTTAAGGTTTTTTGTCTAGTAACTTTTATTCTTGCCTTTATGAAGAATGATCTTATTAGTGTTTTTCTCCTTGTTTCATATTTAAAAGGATTTATTGTTTGTGTATTCATTTGTTTGTTGAATGTTTTGAAGAGCTTTTTAAAATTATTATTAAAAATTACATGTTAAAGCCAGGCATGGTGGTGCATGCCTGCAATCCCAGCACTCAAGGCCAGACTAGACTATAATTAGACTACAAAATGAGTTTAAAGCTAGCTAAACTACATAGTGAATACCTGTCTTAAAAAAAAGAGTAAACAAAAGTATACATTGAAAATAATATAAAATACTGGTCTTGAAATGGATACTTCTCCTCTTTGGTAATGGTTACTTTAATTGTTTTATTTGGTGGGGGAGTTGTTTTGTTTTATTTTTCTGAACTAATTTTATAAGTCAGTGCTCCTTGTCATCTATCTGACCACCAACCAGTTAGGTTAGTGGTCAGCTATTGATGAGCAGAGGGTCTCCTTTAAAGCCTAAAACCAATGAACCTTCTAATGTTTCAAAAATGGCCCTGTGTGCATGTTAGTACCCACCTTCAAGATATAGTCTGTAGTTTACAGCTTTGCCTTTGGCTTCCCATCCTACTACTGTGGAATTGGCCAAAGGTGAAAACTGAGCAACTTTTGAGGCTTTAACTAAGTATATATCTACAGTCTGAACACACACAAAGCCTGTGCATGTACAGGGCCTTCTAAAGTCCTAGGATTATATTAATGTATTTCAAAGTCCCTTATGAATATTACATTCCCTATTTTATCTTTTAAGCTTTTTGATTTGCTTATTGTTTGACCCAGCTGTTATTCATAACCTCAGGGAGCTGTGATATAAACAATTGCAACTGATTATTTTTGACAAATGCCCCTCAGCAAAAGGCTGTTCTCACTGGGTGAGTGCCAGGTCATGTTAAATAAGCAAGCTATGCCTTGGAGTCTTCTGTGAACACCCAGACAGGTTACATAAGGAGTTTTCTGGAAATGGGGCTTCGAAGGAGGCTCATCCTTGTCCAACCATTCCTGTGGTTGGCAGGCTGTTGGTTTTACCATGATTGAAGGATGTTGGTTTTCAAGGGTACTGTGGATGGAGCTCAGGACTAGGAGGTGAGAAGAGAGTAGGTCAAAAACTCCACATAGTTCGCTGTTCTTACCATAATTCATTTGTTTTTCTTGAATCCAGATCCCCCAGATTGCTGCAAATCATTAGTTAATTTCCAGAGTTCTGTGAAAGTTGGTTCTGACAATTTTTGCCACTGCCCTCATTGTTTATAGAGGACAGGGTTTTTCAGAAGTCTTTGCCCCACCATTCCCACTGTCCTCAGTAAACATTATGTCTGGAAATGGGTTACCTCTTTATCTACCAGGCCATTCATGTGTGAGGTTAAATCAGTTTCCTTGTTTAATTTTTGTAGTTAGTGTCAAAGGTGCCATCAATCACTTGTGATGCTATCTGCCCTAGTAAAGTTTTTGAGGAGGAACTCGTGTCATTAGTAGGTTACTGACAGCAAAAGATCACTATTAATTGAGTCTCCATCACAGAAAGCACAGAGATTTACAGATGAAAATGTGTACTTTATTAGTGATGGCTCTGGGAGCTACACAGGAAACAACGTGGGTAGTAGGATTGAATTCTGCCTTGCCAATTAGTTGCTTTGTTCCCTTTTTAAATCGATACTTTTTTATTAAAAGTATGTCAAATATTTTGTTTTTCCTATTCTGGAAATGAATCAAGGTCACAATCACAGTGGCTCATATTGTTGAAGCTGCCGTGAATATGTTTCTTAAAAAAGCAGTGTTTTCTTGTAAGGCTGCATCCCATTCACTCGGCCATGCCCTATCCTCTGCATAGTCTTCTGTGAAGCTGTACACATCAATTGATAAGATGCAGACTATTCAGGAAGAGTGTGTTTGCTTCTGCTATTCTTTTACTAAGTTAAAAAGATATGAAACTTGAGATCAATACCAACAAGCTACAGATTTTGTAACAAGGTGCTAGAAAAATCTGCTATCTTGGGCATATTCACGTTCAAAAATGGAGTAATTCTGAAATCTATACTATATTGTTTTACTACCATGAAAGTAAATACAATTTTTAATGTGCCTCAGTTTTTAGTAACATTTTGTTATATATGTTTTATACTGATTCATATTTTATTATTAAAGGCTATATTTATCTATTTTATATATAATGCACATGTGAGTCTGTTATTCAAGGTTGAACCCAGGGCCTTTGCACTGAGCTACATCCCTAAGCTTTTTTTTGAATCAGGGTCTCACTGAACTATCTATTGTGGGCTCAAACTTCGATCCCTTCCCAGGGTGCTGGATTACAGGGACATGCCACCAAACACAGCTTGTCATATCTTCATGATTTTTCTTTTGTCTTTCCAAGTGAACATATTATTATTATGCAGAGTACTCACAGGAGAGGATCTGTATCTGGATCCATTTTGTCACTCATCTGGCCACTTAGTTAAATCTTGATTAGTCCATTAACATCTGATTCTCTGAAAATGGAACAAGATTTGGAGAAATTGAGCTAAATGAGATAAATTTTTATGTTATCTCTTGCTATCTAATTCTACCTCTCCTAAAAAATTTTTAAAGCACATTTTACTTGATTTAAACAAAGCATGTCAGAGAACTGGATCTCATCTCCTTACCCAGGTATTTGGTGTAAAATAATTATCTCCAGATTTGCTTTAACAGTTGAGTAGCATCTTTGTATAAGTCTGTGTCAGAAAACTGGCAAAAGAGAAGGATTCAGCTTTTGTCTCTGTCCTAAGCTTCAGAAGTCACTTCTTTGACCTCAGCTCAGCCTCCAGCATGTTACTTTTAGACAGCAGCGCCCAGTTTCTACACTTGCAAGTGCTTTTCATGTTGGTAATGTACAGTACACAAAAAAGAGTCACTCTCCTGGAGATCACTCTACTGAACGATGGATTGTTCCTCAGATGTTCCTTGTTCCTCAAGTAGAGAAGCCCTGAGGATCGTTTGGAGCCGGTGCTTTGAGGCTTCAGACCCTGCCCTCTGGCCCTTGTGAGCCTGTGTGATTTCCCAGGGCCCAGCTCCTCTTCCCTGTGCTGTTTGTTTTATCAGTAAAAGCCTATCAGTTTCTATTAGTTTCTTTTCTCAGAGTCCTTCAGATTTCTCAGGAAAAAAAGGTTAATATATACCCTGATATTAGCAGAGTATTTTAGGAGTTAATCATGCATAGAGAATATTAGATAGTATTGCAGCACAGCTTTGTGGAATAGTATATCATGGGGTGTTCTTATTTAGTCCAAAATAAGCAACAATGCTAGGACAATGAATTAATACTTGTAGAACATCTAGAACAATGTCCAATACATGGAAACTTCTTAGTTATTATTTGCTGTCATTATTGTAGATGGATTTTGGATTTTTACCTTAAAGCAACTTATCAGGTCTGAAAATATGTACTTTTTTCTGTATAAAAGTATTTTTTGGGGTCAAGTATTTTTAATTTTTATGTATTTTCTCATCAGAAATGTAGTGGTTGATGAAGTCAAGCTAAACTCTGTGATCTCCACAGGAGTAGAGAAAGCTATCCCACAAGCAAGCTGGGTCAGGAGACTTGCCCAGGGCTGTGGGAGTAGGAACCCTCCACTCCAGGGCAACAGCACAGTTGGGGGTGCCCAGGCTCGCCTGGCCGTGTGCTGAGGTTGTGTCTACATGGAGTTGCCCATTGTAAGTTTTGTGTTCATAAGCTAATGAATAATTAGGTTTTGATGAGTAACAACAATGAAAACTTCAGAGAAATATTTTCAGTCATGGCACTGTGGAACGTACCTCTAATCCCAGCACTCAAAATGCTGAGGCAAGAAAATTAGTAGTTTGAGGCCAGCCTTAAATTGAGTATTCTTGATTATGATGCCTATTCAAGGAAATAAAATAGTTTTTATCTTAGATAAATGATGGCCAATTAAGTGAATTATTAAACTAGAATACACTTTGGTATAGTTTAGTTAAATTTATAATAAAATAATGAAAGCTGTGGATCTGACTAAAAATCTAGCAGTCTCTAAATGTGTGAGTTCAAGTGAGTTGTAAACCCCTTACACAGTCATTTATTTGTCTGGAGGTAAAATTGATTGAAAGGGCACTTAATCTGTATGATCTGTTAAATGTTGTCCAGCTTCCACCTCATTCTATGATTTTAAAAATCAATTATAATATATATATATACATATAATTAACCAATTCATTAAATTTGACTGACTCAGGCGAATGTGTAGTTACAAAAAAGTTACAGAAATAAATCTAAATTTTTACACTACTAAGTTGATGCAAAGTTTACTAAACCAAAATGGAAGGTTTTGAAACTAAAACACTGAGCCGGGCGTGGTGGCGCAGGCCTGTAATCCCAGCACTTGAGAGGCTGGGGTAGGAGGATTATTGCGAGTTCGAGACCAGCCTGAGCTAGAAAGTGAGCTTAAGGCCAGTCTGAACTGCATAGTGAGACTCTGTCTCAAAAAAACCAAAATAAATAAATAAATAAAATGAAAATAAAACACTAAAAACTATGCCAGTGGGTGGGTTTTTTTAAAAATTATTATTATTTTTTATTTTGTGATGTAACACAGATGTGGCCACCCAGCAGCTATGTAATTGGAATCCTAAAACATTCCGCTGTAACATTGCAAGGGTTAAGCTTTGGGCTGGGTTTTGTAAAGTTAGCTTTTGGCCATCATGTATCTCCTCAGATGCTATGCTGACTCAGAGCCTCACACAGTCGGTGTTTTTCTTAAATTATTGGTAGATGCCATGACATAGGAAAGAGGGCCAGCAGCTCTTTCTATTATGATTACAGGTAGATGTTTGTTGTCACAGTCTTGCTATTTCAAAATGTGACTCCTTTATTACATCCAGGCTACATGGGAGTTGGTCTTATTCCTTACGTGAAGACATATGACCATATCTAATGGTGCAAAATACCTTGTGACTAGATAAGCAAGAAACAAGTGTTAGACAAGTAGATATTATAAAATAGAGCCATTTGTGAGATGACTTGGTTCTCAAAGTCTCTGCACTACAAGATAAAAGTTTTATTACTGAGCAATGAAATGTAGAGTTTCTTTAAAATTAGTTGTAGATGTTTTTCTTGTTGTACAATTTAATCTATATTGAGGAAAAAATGATTCATGTCTTTAAAATTGTTTTTAGAGACATAAATAATAAAATGACTAATGCATGTGGATTTTGCTTTTTAAGGGATGTAAGAGTTCTTATTTATGTGGAAAGTCTATTTTGACAGAAAATTTAAGGTACTGGCAAAATATTTGAGTAGTGTCCTCCACTCTTGAACTGATTTGCCTTAACTGATCACCTTGCATCTTGTTTACCTTAAGGATTTTATTTTTAGGGTTCTGTGAGAAATATTCAACACTAGTCTTTCATACTTTGAAATGATAACAAATTATTTTGGTCAAATGTTTATTAAGACTTTTTCTTATACCAAAAGAGGGGCATAGGGCCAGTGAGATAGCTCAGTGGCTTAAGCACCTGCCTGGCAAGTAAAAGGTTCTGAGTTTGATCTCTGGTACTCCCCACCTCTGAAAAAAAAAATCTTAAATTTAGATGTAGAAATTTGCTAAGCATGGTGACACATGCCTATAATCCCTGCAATCTGGGAGGCTAAGGCAGGAGGATCACAGAATCAAACCTAGCCTGAATAACTCAGTGACTTAATGAGACCTTCTCTCATAAAACAAATACCTGAGGTTGTAGCTCAGTGTGAAAGCTTTTGAGTTCACCACATTCCTACCTGCACCCTGCTCCAAAGCAGAAATTGAAGTATAAATTATCTAAAGTTGAAGTTTACCTAGTGACACATGTGCTGTCTGTCTTTAAAGAAGTCAAAATGAAAGTAGTTGCTAGGTGTGCAGAGGCAGGAGGATTGCAATGAGTTTGAGGCCAGCTTGGGCTACATAATATACTTAAGGCCAGCCTCAACTACACAGAGACCCTGTCTCACAAAAAAGAAAGTATGTCTATGACTGTTTCACTTGAGCACATTGACTGTTGGTAAAAATTCTGTCCATGTTCACCAGCTCAATTCATTAAAAAGTTACCACACTTGTTTTTACATGGATGATAGGGAATTATTGGGAGAGAGTTGCTAAACAATACTGTAGAGTGTGATAACTGCTCAGAAGAGATATAGGAAAGCATTTCCCAGTACCTTTGTGTTGGGTATTACATATGCGTGGGATTTCTGTAGGCCGCCTACCTTGGAGGAAAAACAGTTGGCTTTTAGGCTATTTACTAGCAAGGGAGAAAAGCCACTGAATAAAATATTTTTGGAAAAGCAGTTCATATACGTATGGAGACCCATTTCCTGGGGAGGGGGTTATTGTTGAAGGGCAAGCAGGAGCAGTGTGTGAGACACAGTAGTGAGTGAGGGGTGACCTGTGTCCTGAGTAGAGTCCACGCTCAGGAGTTTACACTTTGTTTTGTGGACTGGTAAGGTATTGGCACTTTGGTTTGGGTATTACCCCCCAGTGGCATGCTTCTCTTTTATTTTTTAATTAACACTGAATTTTTAATGTAAATTTACATAGTTGCGAAAGATTGACTAACATATTTTAATTATAGAATTTCAATGTATAATGGTTACATAATTTTTTAAATGTGTTTCATAAACCATAAGAAACTAGAAATTTTACATCCTTTTTTTTCTGAAGAACAAATTTCCATTCTTCTTTCATAGAAGTCTATCTAACATAGTAATTTTTAAGCTTAAATATCTTCTCTTTGTAACTATTACCATCTTCCATATCAAATACATGTATTAGTTAAAATTAAAAGATTGTGACCATGGCTGGGGAGTTTGCTCAGTAGAATAAGTGCTTCCCTGGCAAGCGCAAGGGTCTGAGTTCAATCCCTGGTTCCGCAAAAAAAAAGAAAAGAAAAAAAAAATGTGACCAGGAGTGTCACTGTTAAAAAAAAAATAAGCAAACAAGAAAAGGGAAACCCTTTTCTTTTGGACGTAATTGTCAGGAAACTATTACTAGGATTAGTGTACCAAAGCAGCATAAAGGTAAGTTATTTGAGTCTCACCTGCTACTTTGTCCTCCTTGCACAGCTAAGGACCCAAGTGCACACTGTGTTGTAAGAAGGAACTGTGTTTCCTAGGGGGTGCAACCCCTGGCAATTTGCTCAGGGATTAGATAGGGCAAAGTATCAGAGATTGCTGAGGATTAGGGATCCTCTGACTACCCACAGCCAAGCTGACAGGGTGTAGTCATGGGGTGAGAAGTTCAGAGACTGTAAACCTGAGTAACTGAAGAGAGGCTTCAGTGCTCTGACAAGGAATAACTTCTTATATATGATCAGTGACTATGAGAAGTAATTCAGTAGTTTACTCAGGAGAAACCAAAATCAAATATCCAGATAAGAATGCCCCCAAATAAATTATTTTTAGTGCAGTTTTCAATGTGTCATCAGTTGTACTTCTAAGAGTTGGATTTTCCTTTGTTCATTCACTCAGTTGAAGAGATTTTAAAGTGTTAATTCACTCCATGTAAGCCTTTGGATGTGGTGTGCATTTCTTCATTTGGAGTCTTCCTCATACTTCTTAACAGTTGATCTTCAGTGACAGCTGTTTCTAGACAGTCTGAGCTTTTCCCTGGTAAACTGTGGGGAGATGGTTTAGAGATGGTTTAGGGCCATCTTATGAACACAGACCTGTCTAGCTCTTATCACTCTCATCCTGCTTACCATCAGCATAATGCATGTTCTGTAGACTTATCTCTAGTTGTGTTTCATTTGTCTTTTGAATTCTTAGTCTCTAGCTAATTTTGAAATATTGGAAACTCAAAGCACTTCATTTGGAAATCAGCTTTTTCTTATTTAACTGGGAAAATACTTAGTGTGTAACAGTGCAATACATCTTTTTAATCATTCTTATTTAGATCCATGTTTACCAAATTCCTTAGATATATAAATACATTGTATTAATTATGGATGCATATGTTTGATCATTGGTAGGATTTGGTCATTAGACACATTCTAGAGATAGCATTGCAAAACCAGCTCTGTCACCTGTTTTAAAACATGCAGACTTAGTGATGCATGACCCTAATCTTAGCACAGCTAGTCTGAACTACATAGTGAGACTCTCTCAAGAAAAAAAGGAGAAGAAAAACAATAATCTCATCTCATTAAATGTCAAAATCTAATATGCCAAAATATTTATCTGTGAAACAGTTATTTTTGTTCCATTAGCTAGACCCTTGCCAAAGGGGTAAATAAGATTTTTATATGTGTAGAATCCACAGATTTTGGAAGAAAGGAGGCAAATACAAATCTTACTTCCCTCCCATTCTGAAGGATTGTATTTTAATTATATAGAATTTAATTTCCATTTGAATAAAAATAATTTTTATGATTTGTGTTTATTTGTTTCCCCAAAGCCTCATGAAGTCATTGGGGCATGGTAGGACAATTAATTCATGATTAATTCATGATCCAAGGCTGCAAGAATGGGTGTGAGTACTATACCCAGCCTGGAGCAGTTAGACTGAATGCAGGATAAGGGAGACAGACTTGCTCTCTGTTGCCATTGCTGCTGCTTCTCCTCCCTTTGGCTCTTGCTGTTTTGCGGCCTTCTGCTGCCATGAACTGCTGCCCTCTGCCAGGTGTCACTCTGCCTGAGATCCAGCAGAGAATGGACTGCAGCCTCCACAAACTGTGAGCCTACAAACCTTTCCTTCCTTACTTTTGGATGTTGGGTGTTTTGCCCCAATAACAAGAGAAAAGTAACTGAGACAATAATAAAGCATTGTTTGAAAAGCTTGAATCTTAAAAATAGTAAATCTGGCTAATCATGTGAGACTTTTTCCTATGTGTTCCTTACCAGTTATAGGAACTCTACTAAGATATCTTAGGAGCCCTAAGTGTTTAGGAAACTGCAGGATAGAATTTCTTACTCCATGTGGAGTTTTCATTTTCATTCCAGTTGAAAAGCTAACAAGTGAAAGCAGTTTTATCAAGTGAAAACAGTCATAGTAGAAACTGGAATAATAGACATCTTTGTTTTCTAATAAAAGATACTATATGCTTCTTTATTAATTTGCAGTGAAAATCTATATTGGTCAGTAGCAAAAGACTACAAAGACCCCTTCAATTTACTGTCACCAAGTTTCAGTTAATGTGATAGAAGCCACTGGATTTGGTTTAAGCATCTGAGACATTTGAAAGTGTGTTTACAAATATTATATATCTAAAAGTTGTGATTTGGATGTGGCTTATGGCTCCAAATGTTTAGTGTTAAGATTTAATCCATTATGATACAGTAAGACAAACTTAAATCATACTGGTTGAGGAAGGGTGTTTGGGAGGTGACTAGGACAAAGTAAAGTTGTCAGGTTAGAGCCCCTATGATATAAAAAAAGAGAGTCCGGAGGATCAACACATGTGCATGTGCCCTGTCTCTTGCTGTGTGATGTTCCATGTCACCTTGGGCTCTGCCAATCAGAAGGTCATCACCAGATGCAGGCCCTTGTGCCTGTAACATTGTGGGCTGAATAATTCTCTTTTCTTTATAACATTACTCTCTTATTTCATTAGAGAACTAAGGAAAATTTTTCAGTTGCCAAAATTAGAGCTCTCTTTGACATAATAGTATATATTCTATACATGACATATAAACATATAGACAATATTTAACCTCAGATATATTCACTTATAATTTTTCCACTCTACAGTGTTGCAAAAGCACTGCTCACTCAATAGAAACCATACTTTGGATTTTGATTCTTTCATAGCCTGGTAATCTTGGTGTGGTGATCTGGGGATACTGGGTAGCAGCACAACTCCCTGTCAGTCACAAGGGTAAACACACTCACTACAATGTACTGTGTTGCTAAATTGTGAAATTTTGTAGGTTAGGTGTAGTGAATGTAGTTTTTACTTATTCTGATGGATTTATCACACAAATCCATTGTAAGTACAGGAGCATCTGTGGTTTATGTCTTGCATTATAGAAAGTACAATTTTTTTTCACCCCTACTCCCAGAAATGATTTGTTAACATTTTCAGGGAAATTAGTTTGTGATATTTCTTAAGAATTATTATTTTTTTTTTTTTTTTTTTTTCTGGTCTTTTTGAGACAGGGTCTCACTATGCAGTTCAGGCTGGCCTTAAGCTCACTTTGTAGCTCAGGCTGGTCTCGAACTCACAGCAATCCTCCTGCCTCAGCCTCCCGAGTGCTAGGATTACAGGCGTGCGCCACCACGCCCGGCTTCTTAAGAATTATTAAGCAGGCATAGTGGTGTACTTCTATAATCCCACCACTCTGGGAGGTTGTGACAAGAGAATTATAACTTTGAGCTTAGTCTAGGCAGCTTGGTGAGACCCAACACAAGAAAAAGAGATAATAATAATAGTAAGGTCAGGGAAATAAAGGGAACCTCTGGCTCACATCATAAGTTGAAATTGAGGCAAGACCAGGAACTTACAGGCAGAAACTTTAATGGATGCATAAGAAAAAGAAGTGGTGGGAGACAGCAGAGACTGAGTAACCAGGCTGTCCTTTAGCTTTTAGGAGGTTGTGAGGTAGGTGAGGGTAGGAAAATTTTCTCTTTGGTTAAGAGTATGGAATTTTACCAAAACCTCTCCCTCACTCATTTTTTAAGGGTTTTCACCCTTGTTTAAGATATCATCTCTGGTTGTTCTCTTCCTCAGACATATTGTTTCTGCTGTATCACTATTACAGCTCACATGCTTCTTGGGATAAAAGTGAGTAACTTCCATCCATTGGTGACAGGAAAGAAACACATATGTCTTCCTTTCATTGGGTAATAAGTCATAGATTAAGGCCTGAGAATCTGTCTCAGTTATTCTTCTCTCATTGCTGAGATAGATATAAGACACCCAAAATGAAGGATAGAAAGGTTTATTTAGCTCATGGTTACTGAAAGTTTCAATCCATACTTGGCCAGCTCCACAGGGCAGAGAGCATCCTTTCATGGTGGCAGCAAAGAGCAAATGAGCAAATGGGAGGAGTAGCAGCAACAATGGCTACTGAAAGGAAGTCTGTCTCTCTTAAACTGTATTGCTCCAGGCTGAGTGTAGTACTCGCACCCATAATCCCAACAGTAATAAAAGCCGTAATCCCAGCCTTGTATTGATACAGGGAACCTCCATATGATATAGGGGAAAAATGATATCCCAACCTGACCTGGATAACTTGTGTTCTCTAAAACTGAAGAATGAATTTTAGGAACGAATGGAGGTTATGAGCAGAATATATTTATTGAGGGAATAAATGAATTCCCAAGAGAGGGACAGGATGGGAGCCAAGCGGGTTGTCCCCAAGAAGCTATCTCTTCTTTATAGAGGAAAACCATACAGTGAGGCAGGTCTAAAGTGGTGGAGAAGACAAGGGAACTCACTTAGGTGGGCATGAGGTGGGACAAAGCTATGGTCAACCAATGAGATCACAAGCATCATTGCTCAGGTAAAATTGATTAAATCCAATACCAAATGAGGAAGTGAGTCACTTAGGGGGAATAAATACACAACAGGGTGTCTTCCTGTTGGATATTAGGCTAATTACTTATTTAGGCTCTTTCAAGGTGATTGATACCTATTTAGAATTTCAATCCCCCATGCCCATCCCTAGGGAAGTATGTAGCTGTGTTTCCTCTTTTGTCTTAGTCTTGAGGTGTGACCCATGTGGGAGTGTCTCAACTTGTAAAGTCACCTTGTCTTTCATCTTCTCAATGGCCTGGCTCTGTCCAACTGCCTACATTTCTGTCTAATTTAGCCACATATAGTAGTATCACCCATAATCTCAGTGTATCATGAGTTAATCAAAAATTCTAGAAGTCTACCCCATAACTGCATGGGGCTTGGGGGGACACCTAGAGACAAACTATAACAGAGTCCCTCCTCTCTTACTCCTCTGTGGAACCCTGAGTGCCTCCACATTTCTTTTAGATAATTTCCTTAGGTTAATTACAGAAACTTTAGGAAAAGTCCCACCTTTGGGGCGGTTTGTGGGAATAACAAGAGCAACTGAGGGAGCTGACCTCTCAGACAGCTGAAAGCCTATGTTTCCTTTCTCTTTTATTGAAGGCATTCCGCACATCAAAACATCTTACTTGGGATCCAACATCATTAATACTGTCATACTGTAATTTGTGAAGGACTGGAGAGCTGTCTTGGTTCCTCTATAATCATTCTGATTAAATGACATTTCCTGTCCCCTGATTTTAAGACATATTACATTATAATAAATTTAGGAGTGGCAAGAGAGATGCCTATCCATCTTTTTTCCCCTTTTAATTTTTTTTTCTTTAAAGGTTTGAAAAAGAGTTTATTTTTTACATTGCTGGTCGCAACGCCTACCATTTTGCTCTTCTAATTGTATACCATTTCTAATGTCCTATGAATTACTACTACATCCTCTTTAAAATAAATTTTTAAAAAGAACAAAAATTTAAGGTTTCATGATATTAGGTTTTTCATGCCCATTAAGATTTGTCTTATATAGTTGGGTGCTCCTGTGTTTGGTGCATAGATATTTATGAGTGTTACCTGTCGCGCGCAACCTCGCCGGCAAGGAAGACGCGACAACCAGCTCTTCTTTCCACGGTTTATTCAGGACCCCTATACAATACTACTTCTCCTGCTAGCTAGCTTTCTTGCTTTCTCCTTCCTCCTTCTCCTCTCTTCCTGCTCCTAGTCTCCCTGCTATCTTCCTCTCTTCCTCTCTCCCTCCTTCTTCTTCCTCCAGG
>PVKA01024368.1:8635-34435 GCA_004027165.1 Ctenomys sociabilis | reverse complement strand
GTACTATGGTCATCCACTAGGAAAATAATTATTGAATTTTTGGTATAATTCAGGTATAAGAAATAAGACAAGTGAACAACTACACTCTTAATTTACTGATAAGAGACGTCTGCTATAATAATGTCTGTAAGTATAATATCATGTATGCACCTTGTATGATACCAAAACAGTATGAAAACAGTTTGCAATGTATTAATTTATCGAATCTGTCTTGTTAAGGTGTCTTAAAACTGTCTGATTGATATTTGTACTTCAATAAAATAAAAAACAAATTAAAAATAAATAAATAAACATGGGTATACATATGCCTGTCACCTGAAAAAAAAATACAGGTGTATAATTAATTATGTTATTATTTTTTTAATCTAGCCTGAAAGGCAAGGAGTGTAGTTCAGGGATAGGGTGCTTGCATAACACATGAGTCCTTGGGTTTGACCCCCAGTACCACATGCCACACCTACATGTATACACACACACACACACCTAAGGTGAAGAAAAATATGTATGTGTCATAAATAAGATTTCAAACTGCTATGTGCTGGGTACGGAACCCAGGGCTTCACACATGCCAAGCACATGCTCTGCTAATGTCTTAGTAATTTTTCACATTGCTTAGGCAAAATACCTACAAGTTAAGAGAAAAAAGATATATTTAGCTAATAGTTTGTGGAGGTTCCAGTTCTTAACTCGCTGGCTTCAAAGCAGAGTGGAAAATGGCAGATGTGACTGTTCATGGCAGCAAAAGACAGCAAAACAACAAGAGCACACAAAGGGGGGCTACAGGCCTCTCCCTGGTGCTTTTATCTCACCCAGAGTGCTGGGATTAGGGTGGTACCAATCCAATCAGTGGAGTGATACAGCAAGCACCCAGCCTTAATCCCAGCACCCTCAATCCCAGCATTGTGTTATAAATGAGTAACAAACTCTAGATTCAATTACCTCTGACAAAAACCTGCCCCAATGAGGCTTTGGGGGAACATCTACACACAAACCATAACAGCCACTTAGCTACAATCCAAGTTTTGCCCTCTTTTTTAAAAATACCATTAAATTTATTAGAGGTATAATTTATATATGGTGACATGGGAATGTTTATGCTTTTTAAACGTCAGTTCTATGTAGGTATTTTGGGATGCAGAAAATTGAACCTTGGACCCCTCACATGTTAAAGAGATGCTCCACCCACTGAGCCACAGCCCCACAATGCTATCACCCCACAAGCAACATGCCTAACATATCCATCATCCCCAAAAGTTTGCTCATGGCCTTGTCAATCTTGTCACCCATCCCCTTCCCTAGCATTCACTGATTTGTTTTTCTATCTCTATAATTTTTCCTTTTCAAGAATTTCCTATCAGTGTAGTCATTTGAGTTTGGCTTCTTTCATTTAGTATAATGTCTTCAAGAACTGCCTAAGTTGTCTATATCAGTAGTTCACTTCTGTTTATTGCTAAATTATCTTTTACTGTATTAATGTACTCCCATTTATTTATTCATCAGTAGAAGTATATTTGAGTTGTTGCCAGGTTTTCGCAATTATAAACAAAACTTCTATGACCATCTGTGTTTGAACATAAGTTTTCATTTACCTAGGAATGGATATTAGTGGAATATAGTATGTGTAGGAAGCTACCAAACGTCTTGCAAAGTAAGTACACCATTTTGTATACCACGAGCAGTGTATGAGATTTCTATTTTGTCCATGTTCTCCTCAGTAGTAGATATTATCATTTTTAAAGGCCTTTCCAGTGAATGTGTGAGGGTATTTTGTTACAGGTTTAGTATGTGATTTTGAAGTGGTTAATCATGTTGAGTGTATTTTCAGGGGTTAATTGCTACTCATATCATGTGCGTGTGTGTGTGTGTGTGTGTGTGTGTGTGTGTGTGTGTGTGTGTGTGTGTGTCCTTTCTGGTCCTTTGCCTATATTTTAAGTTGGATCAAAAAAATTAAGTTGGATCACTTGAGACTTCTGAGTTTTTTTAAATTAACTTTATTGGTACATCTTAGATATGTATAACGATCATCTTCATCATAGGGAACACATACCTGTACACTATATATCTTGATTCCTCTTTTTTCCTCAGTCTCCTCTCATTTCAAGTCCTCTCCCAGCCTTATTTACAAAAGCTTTGTTTCCCATTGTTTCCCTTCTATCCTTTTTTCTTTTCCCTTCCTTCCTTTTCCCAAACCCTCTTCTTACTGTTTTTTTTTTTTTTGTTTGTTTGGTTTTTTTTTGGTTTTTTTTTTTTGTTTTGTTTTTGTTTTTTTTTTATGTATTTGGTACAGGGTTTCACTACAAAGCTCAGACTTATAGTAATCCTCCTGCTTTCAGCCTCCCCAGAGCTGGGATTATAAGTGTGCACCACCACACCCAGATTTAATAGCTGGCTCAGGGCACAGCAGGCCAGACTGGGGATGGAACCCTGGTCCCTGCCCCTGCCAAAGCAGGCACTTAGTCCACTGAGTTATCTTGCTGGCCCTTTATTTAGTTTTGAGAGTCAACTCACACTAGTTTCTTGACATCTGTGTACATTATAAATATTGTCCCCAAACTGTGGCCTACATTTTCATTTTTATAACTTTTTCAAAGAGCAGAAGTTTTAAATTTCAATAGGGTCTAGTGCATTAAACTGCTCTCTTATGGGTCATATTTTTAAAATGAGCATCTATGAAACTTTTGTATAACCAAAGGTCACAAAGGATTTTCTCATACTTTTTTCTAGAAGTGTGATCATTTTACATGTAAGTTTTACTTTTAAGTTTATTATTTATTTGGCATGATTTTGTATGTGGTATGATTATTTATATCTCCAAAACTCTTGTTACCTCTGACTCTCATTTAAAAAAATACTTTGACAGATGCTCAACAAAAATTTTAATCCTTATTTCACAAATGAGAAAATTGTTTAAAAATATGTTGTTTTATTTAAGATCTGACCGCTGATAAGAAGTGAAACTGTGGAGCTGGAGACATAGCTTGGCAATCTAAGTGCATACCTGGCAAGTGCAAAGACCCAGGTTTTACCCCCGGTACTGGATGCTGCACCACTGGGCACCATACTGGCCATAAAAACTGGGTATGGTGGCACACACCTGTAATCCCAGTGCTGGTGAGGCTGAGACAGGAGGATCATTATGAGTCTGAGCTGCATAGTGAAACCCTGTACCAAATAAATGAATCTTTAAAAAAAAAGAAGTGAAAGTGTAATAAAAGGCCGTGTCTCTTGCTATCCTGGGCCACTATTTTTGGAGGCAGGCAGTTAGGGCTCAGGAGGGGACCTCAGCAATGTGAAGATTTCCAATAGGGGGCTAAAAAACATATTTGTCACCAATATACAAAACTAACACTAACTGTGTTCAGGTTGCACTTCTCTAGTTCACTTAGGACTCTACAGCTAAAGAGAAAGGGCCAAGAAATGACCTCAGAAGACAATACTATTTATAATGCACTCATCTGGCAAGAAACTTATGTGAGCTGACTCTCAAAACTCAATAAGCACGAGAGTGGGAGAAAAGAAAGAAAAACAAAAAGAGAATAGAAGGAAAAAAATGGAAACAAAGTTTTGGTAAATAAGTTGGCCAAGAAAGGTTCAAAGGAGGGGGAACTAGGGGAAAAAGAACCCTGCTCACTAAACCTTTTTTGATGGTAATAATGATGGGAACTTCAAGTGTGTTTAGAAGAGAACTATGGGGCTGGCAAGAAAGCTCAGCGGTCTAGAGCGCCTCTCAGGGACCGCGGTTTGAGCCCCAGCACCACATGCCATGCCAGCCCCTCCCCGCAGGGCCGGCTGAGCTCACCCCCCACCCCCGCAAACAGAGAATCCGTGATGTGTAGCGAGACACTGTAATAAATAAAGGAATTTTTTAAAAAAAGAAGAGAACTATGAAAGTAATTACAAAGTTTGAAGTTAAAACAAAGAAGAAAAGTTAAGGCAATTAAAATAAGCCTAGAAAAAAAAAAGAGGCTCAAGAGGACCCCAAAGTTTGGGTTTTCTTTCTGAGGAGCTGAGTGACGGGAAATGGGCTGGGAGAACTTATGTGAGGCAATAAGTTTCTTGCTCCCTGTCGAGGATTAGTCAGATTCTCTGCCTTTAAAGATAGAATAAACTTTTTTATTTGAGTTTGGAGTCAGGAATCTTCCGAACATGGTTTATGGTGAAGGGTTTCAACATGAGAGTTCCGTGACTCTCTGGCACATTATCCTTTGAAATCTGTAAGTTGCCATCTACTTTTCATCCTAATATAGTCCTAGGAAGTTTTCTCTGTGGCCTTCCCTGTTCCTTAGTCTTAGCATCTTTACACTGTTATTCCAATGACAGAGACAAGCCTGACCATAGCATCTAAGAACTTATTCTCATGATCCTCTTCCCTGAATCCAAGTCCCTTCTGAGGGCTCTGCCAAATCAGATCCCAGAGCTAGTATATTCTGTTTTATACCTAACTTCTACTTGCACACCTCTCTGACCATTAAGGACCCTCAGAGAGGCTAGAAAAAACTGAAGTGTCTACCACCATCAGCAGACACCACATTAAGCTACAGTGTCATTGTGCTTCTTTTCTCTGCAGCATGGGTAGGTGCTCTCGCCATGGGCATGATCTTCTTCTGTTCTCCGATTGTGAGTATATTCACTGACCGTTTGGGCTGCCGAATCACAGCAACTGCAGGAGCTGCTGTTGCTTTCATTGGCCTCCATACCAGCTCTTTCACCAGGTAAGACCAAAGGTTGCTGGCTACTTCCCTAAGGGCGAAGATGGGCTTCATTGGGAGGCTTCATGTAGGGACACTCTTTACCCTGTGGCAATGACTGTAAGGACCCTGAAAAATTCATGATCAAGTGGAATTTATCTAGTTAGGCTATTCAGGACACATTTGTAGGGAATGTCCCCAAAACTGGGCCCAAGTCCACTGTGACTCAGACTTTCTATCTGTAAAATAAAAGCCTGAAACCAGATGGTCTTTCCAGGACCCTTCAAGCTTCACCATTCTATTCTCCTTCAATGTACCACCCATCTCATGACCTCACTTTCCCTCCCAGGAGTCAATTACTCAAGCCAACCAATGTAAACATTTAGCATTCCAAGATTCCAGAAGGAATCTTATGATGGAAAAAAGAAGTCAGCTGAGCCCAAGGTTTTTTATCATGTCTGGCCCTTTTCTCTGGTAAATCTGGTTTCTACCAGAAGGATAATTTTGGACAGACTGATTCATGTCTTGAGCATAAGAAGGATGTTTAGCAATATCCCTCACTGAGGGACAGATCCAGAATCCAGCAATCTAGGCAGGTACACACTAAACTCAAACCCTAATCCTACTGGTCCAATGGCAGAAGTTGCTAGTGTTAGGCAAGGAACAGACCATAGTTCATTTTCTGCTTTCCTCCCAGCCCTACAGAAGTAGTGTACAAGAGAGGGAAGGAAAAATACCCTACCTCACAGCTGGAGGACTATGGGATTCCTAAAGAACTACACTGACTTTCTTCCAGGCCTTTTGGAAGTTTTAGGACTTCCTCCTGCCAGTCTGCCTAGGCTACAGTAAGAGGATGCTGGCCTGAGGGCATGGAAATGGCCACAGTGACTTCTCTGGAATTAAGCAGAGCTGACTTGCCAGAGATGTGCTTTCTAAGCTTCACTCCTCAGAGAAGGACCATGAATCTCTAGGTATAAGGTTCCACTCATACCAGAGAATAATTGTGTTTTGCTCAAGTAAGCCCTATAAGGGTGAGCCAGCTTTCATGCCTTGAGCATTCCATCTTGCCTTCCAGGAGAGCTCGGATTTGCTTGTAATCATTTCTTGCCTCTATCCCATCCAACTGGGACAGAGAAGGGAAAAGACTTGCATTGCTTAGAACCTATTCACAATCCCCAGAGAGCTGTTCCATATCACTTCAAGACACCTCTGGTAGTCGACCTCATTTGCCCCCATCAAACTAGTGCCTGGTTTCTTGTGGGAAGGAGCAAGGCTTCACAAATACTTTTGGTCTCAGCAGTCCATATCATAGCAAGGCCTGTTGTTTGAGGCTGAGCAGAGCAACATGTAAACAAATTAGCAAAATCTGGATCCCATTTCCCTTCCAAAATGGCCCAGTTACCAAAGGCAAAGGAGACCAGATGTTCTGTCCTCTGGCACTTTTCTTTAGGCACATTGAAGTAAGCATGATGCTTTCCAGCCCCGAGTCCCTGAGTACATTTGTTCTTTCTGTAAGAACATTTCCAGAGCCAAGAAACTTTCTGGATGGTTTCACATCCAGTGAACAAATGCGGCTAGGGCTTTAAGTCATCTTTCCTTTTATTTCTAAAAGGACTTTGTGTTCCTTCTCATGACATGAAATAGGGCAAAGTATAGGCATAGCTGATGAGACTTCAGCAAACCCACTCAGGAGCTTGAAGTTCTGGGACCCAACTAAAAATACCAAACAATACCCTGAACTAAATACCATGTTTTGCTACCATAGCCCCTTCTCTGAAGGCCTAAATCCTTGCACTCAGATGAGGCTTCATCCCATGCCATTGTTATAAGGTGCTTAAAGTCTCATGGCAGGAGGCCCAAACAGACATGAAAGACAAGAAGCAGTGAGCTTTATCTATACATTCCACATGGAGATACCTGTTTGAAACCAAACTCACTGCTCATGTCCAGTGAACACAAGCAAAACTAGTACCATATCATTTCTGTAGCATAGGCCCAGACCCTCAGTATGAAGACTAGCTCCTTTTTAGGAATGAACTATCTGGACTGGAAATGTAATGGGCAATTAAGTGGTCAGATAAGAATTATTTCAAAATATATGCAGACATCAAAACAAAAACCCTTTACTAGATTGTGACAATATTATCCAGGGAAAATAGCTGGCCATGCTGACCTTCCTATGATCTTTTACTTCTGACATTTTGCCTTCTGCAACAGAGGTTTATGGTCGCAACAGAGTCTAAGAAGTTTAAGCTAGGATCTGTCTTACATGATCTGACCCAAAACTTCTTTGAGGCTTCTTTTCCTGTCAAGCAGCCAGGCTACTCTGGGGAAACTAATCCATACCATGTCCAGAAACAGAGATATTACTCTGGAAATTAAAGAGACCTTACCTCACAATACCATCCATGGAGATTATCCAGGGCCTGAGGTAAAGGTCTTAGGACATCTTGACTTTGGACATAGTTGGAGAGTGCATGTTTCTCAAATTATGAGCCGTTCTCTAAGCATGAGGGAAGACTAATGAGTTTTATGTAGGTTCCCAAACTTCCAGGATATTGGCTCTTTGAAGAACTTTGCTGTCACTTGGGGAAAAGCTTTGGCCACTGGTCTACCCATACTGTCTACATGAGCAGTGTCTCCAAGGCACTGACTTATTCCCCATAGCACTTTATGTGACCTTTACATAGGCAGTTTCTGGCTTGCTTTTGAATAGTCATTGGGGGGGACCAGGGAGATAGCTCAGTAAAATAAGTGCTTCCCTGAATAGTCATTGGCAGGGTACCATGCTGCATGCTCCAAAGCCAGCCAGAAACAGCCTATGGAAAAGCTCTGAAGAAAGATTTTCAATTAAGAGTGGTGGGTTAGGGCTGGAGAGATGGCTCAGTAGAATAAGCATTTGCCTGGCAAGTGTGAAGGCCTGAGTTCAATTACTGGTAACACAAAAAAAGAGTGGTGGGATGGCAGCCTCTGGAGGCTAATGGGGAAACAGATGGCTTGCTGATCAGGTTGCTGAAAATAATTTTTGATGTCTCTCTCACAGTTCTCTAAGCCTGCGCTACTTCACCTATGGAATACTCTTTGGTTGTGGCTGTTCCTTCGCCTTTCAACCATCCCTTGTCATCTTGGGCCACTACTTCCAACGCCGCCTGGGTCTGGCCAATGGCATTGTGTCTGCTGGGAGTAGCATCTTCTCCATGTCCTTTCCCTTCCTTATCAAGATGTTGGGGGATAAGATCAAGCTGGCCCAAACCTTCCAGGTGCTGAGTACCTTCATGTTTATCCTTATGCTGCTTTCACTCACCTACCGGCCCCTGTTGCCCAGCTCCCAGGACACCCCAAGCAAGAGAGGTATCCACACCCTGCACCAGCGCTTTCTGGCTCAGCTTAGGAAGTACTTCAACATGAGAGTATTTCGCCAACGTACCTACCGCATCTGGGCCTTTGGGATTGCCGCTGCAGCCCTTGGCTACTTCGTTCCCTATGTACACCTGGTGAGGAAGACCAGGCTGGGCCCACCCCACCCAGCCTCACAAAGCTGCCCTCAGCCCTCCTGGAGTGGGTGGGGGTGGAGTATACTGAAAGGGCAAAGCTGAGATGTTTCAGAAAAAGAATGAAGGAAACTGTAGTTGAAGGTAGCCAGTGAGGAAAGCACAGGTCAAAAGAGGACTTCAAAGAAAAATAGGGATAGGGAAGCTCCTGAGGGAAAGGTCCATAGACCATAACTTCCATCACAGTAAAAAATCTGGATGGATTCTTAGATGATGACCATAATTGGGATGCAAGGAACTGGCCCAAATGGCTCAAGACAAGATTTTCTATGATTGTGCTCTGTACGATCCAGTCCTTGTGGTCAGATCATTTTGATTAGGAAATAATATACTCCATCTTTCTAGCTTTACACTGTATAGTAATCTCTTTAAGGTATGAATACTGCAGTAAAAACACATATTCAGCTGTATTTAACCTAACATTCACTGAACTACATGGCCACAAAACTGTTGGTTCTAGTCCACCTGCTAGCCTTCACTGACTGTTCCTTAGAACACATTTTAGAAAAGTTACTTGGAAGATGGTGGATCATCCTCTCCTGGTGATCTGATGTGGCCCTAACCTGACAGCTTTAGGTTAGGGTATGGGGAAAGCATACAAGAACCCCTGAGGAGGGTTCAATTGCTATGGCTATATTCTGCCCCACCCACCCTCCTTGACTGTTGCCCAGGAGCTCAAAATCCAGAGGGTGAAGAAATAGGCAACCTTTTGGGCTGTTAGAAGCAGGCAGATAAGTTGTTCTGGAGCCATGGGTAAAAGGGAGAGATACAGGAGATAAGGCTCTTGTCCAGGGAAGTGAGCAGTAAAGGTACTGTATATACCAACACTTATTCAGTCAGCTTCCCCTCCCCCTCCTGTTCTGGGGGTTCTGGTGTTATGTCTTTCAGATGAAGTATGTGGAAGAAGAATTCTTAGAAATCAAGGAGACCTGGGTGCTTTTGGTGTGTATTGGGGCTACCTCAGGCCTTGGGCGTCTTGTGTCAGGTCACATCAGTGACTCCATTCCTGGACTTAAGAAGATCTACTTACAGGTGAGTGTTACCTGCTATCTACTGTGAGGAAAAACAGCCTGCCCCAGATGATTCCCAGGCCTTGGGATAGAATGGCAGGGTATGTCACCATAGTCCCCTAGGCAACAGCTCTAGCATTGGTTTTGTGCAACATGGAGAAGTCAATCAAATTCTCTTAGCTTCAGTATCTTTTGCTTTCAGACAAATAATTCTTGTAATGCCTCCTTCACAAAGCCTGATTAAAATTAGTTAATCATATCCTTTGTGTTATTTGTGTCAACAATCTTATTTGCTATAATAAGTTTATTTTATGGGTGAGTCATTTTTGTCACATAGTTCTATACGAATTTCCTAAAAACAAAATTGAGATGCCTCAGTTCTTATTCCTAGCCTTTGTCTAGCTATATCAAAACATCCCAGGCAAAGTTCAAAGTACCCCAATAAAGAAGGTCCTCAGATGTCATTATCCTTTCCCAAAACAAAGCAACCAAGAATAAGTATTCAAGATATACTGTAAAGTGTATATGGAACCTTCAGAATGCTTGTCATAATGTTTTTTTTAATTTTAATAATGTTTCTACCTGAAAGTTCCTCCTGTGGCTTGACCAAGGTCAAACTGAGGAGAAAAGTTAGTAAATACTACTTTCACTACTACAATAGAGACTTACTCCATTGCTATCCTACATTCTGATTGGAACTCTTAGCTATCCATAGTACTTCATAGCCAGTGCCTCTCCTCTTGTTCCAGGCCCAAGCCTATCACATCTCATACTTTTAGAGCCTCTTGGCCTCAAATACTGGTTTTCAAATATCATCCTACCAATGGATACCATGAGAATCCTAGAAAATGCTAGCTCTCGTGTTCCCTCTCCTGTCCTTATCTTTCCTCATTTGTTCAATGACGACAATTCTTCCCTTTCCTATGTTACCTTACAGAGTCAAAATAAATATTTGTGTGACCAGGTTGTAATGTCCCTCACAGTGACAAAGTTTTCCTTACACTGTGGACAGCAGCCATATAGTTGCTACCAAAGCCACTTTCTGTGAACTGGGTTCTTGTTTGGTTTCAGTACAGATGACTACTGAAGTCATCAAACTTGTGTACCTGACAGTTACACCATCTTCCTGAATTGGCTCATGGTTTTGCTCTTACAGTTAGGCTTACCAATGTGCCAAGTATAGAGCCATGTGGACAGTCAAGGCAACCACAGAAAGCAAGTAGGCACAAATAGTCTATTCAGAAGATGGGTGAGTTTGGACTCATCCCCTAAGAAAATCCTGAAACTGTTTCCAGGAGCTCTGCCTATACTTGTAGCAGGGATTTCTCTGTCTCTGATGGCCCTGAGGGTGTTCCTAAGTATCCTCAGGTGTCTCAGATAAAGACATGATTATTTTTCCCCTTGTGGTTAACTCTGTTAGTTTGCAAGAGCTGGTGAATCTGCTTTGTCAGAGCTGGGTGTGTCCATATGGTCTTAACAAATCCAACCTCCAACTGCACTAATGAAGAAATCAACGGAAAGGCTTTTCAGATAGGGATGGTAGAACTAAACTGTTGTGCAGTGCCCTTATATTCTACCTCACCTTAAATGATGGATGACAGAGCCAAGACTAGTAGACAAGTGACTTGACTAACTACAAACCCAGAGGCTGTGATTGAGATAAACCAGTTATGAAGTTTTCAATCCCTGGGCAAATATCAGTAAGAAATGAGGCTTTTTCCATAGGACTATATGTGTGCTCCCAGCTTGTTTTGCATGACCCACACAGGTGTATCTTCTTAGCCACAGGGCTTGGGAAGTCAGGATAACCTGACACTAAGCCTGGACTTTATCTTGTGGTGAGGCAATAGCCCCTGTCTAGCCATGTAGCACGTGTGCTTCTCATCACAGTTTGCTAAGGAAGTGGTAGGCTCCAAAAGGTTTTGCTTTCCATTGTACAGCAGGAGTTTCAAGGCACAGGTAAGCATAACTAGTTAGACACTGAGCTAGGCTAGAACCTAGTGTTTCTGCTAGCTTTCCCCATGTACTATCTGCTCCTGCCCCTTTTCCTTACTCTTACTTAGCCCCGTTTAACCGCTTAGAATATCAAACAATCCTGAACATTATAAATGGAACACAGCTTCATCAACGTGTTGTCCATCTCATTTTGCAAATTGAGTGTCACAGGCCAACAGCACAAAAGAATGGGTGAATTTCTGCCTTCTCTTCCTTTCTCTCAAATTTGTCAAGACACTCCATCACAGGAATTGACCTCTTTTCTCTCTAGATACCTGAGTACAGTCCTGGGAGAAGAAAAGAGGTACACAGCCTCCAGTTCTGAAGAGCCACCTGCTAGACTATTGGTAGCAAACCGATGGCACACTTGCCACAGTAGGCTGTTTGTTATTGTGAACTCTAAAAGATTCACCATCATTACACTAGGCCCTGTGGCTCTCCTATTGGTAAAGATAGGCACACAAGCCTGGCATCTAGCTTCAGGACAGTCTTTCAGAAAGGAAAGTAATCCTGGCCTTGTTCAAGGTACCTTGGGTACTTAGGAAAGCACCTGGATCCATTCGAAACAAATTCCTATTTTGGGTATAATGAGGACCCTGTAGGAAGTGCTTTCAGGGATTTCTTGGGAGAGAAACTGTCAAGATAGCCTCACTTTGGACCAATTCTTGAGGCCTGATTTTCAGTTCCAAAGATTTATTTTCTAAATTCTAGCAAGGCATCATGGAGGATGGTAAGAGGCAGCTATATATAATAGGTAGCAATTGAAACTGATTAAAATTACTTAATCATATCCTTTGTGTTATGTAATGGTGTCAACTTTTAATTGCTATAACAACCTTATTTGATAGGTGGGTCTTTTTTGTCATATAGTTGTGTATGAATTTCCTAAAGGAGAAATTGCAATGCCTCAATTCTTATTCTTAACCTCTGTCTAGCTATGTCAAAACATCCTGAGCAAAGTTCAAACTACTCCAACAAAGAAAGTCCTCAGATGGCATTATCTTTTCCCAAAACCAACCAATCAATTTCACAAAGCCAGCATGGCCAACAATACAGAAGATCTGTAAGGCCTAAGAAAACTTGACTTCCAAGTCCTTCCATGCATCTGGGTAAATTGGCCTGCTTATTGCTCAACTATTGGCAAAACCTTGGGCCTCTTAAGGCCTTAGTAAATAGATCAAGTCTTAGCCCTGGCCCTGAGATGACCTTTCTGTGCTGGCTGGAAGAGTTGGCTGGCAAAGAAGTAGGGGGGTTCCTCTCTTTGCCTCCAACTCAGTTCCTCAGTCTAACTCATGACACAAATTATAAATGACCTTAATCAAAAGATTTGCTGGGGTTCTAGTGGCCTGTATCTCTGCTTATGATGGAATACAATCCCTGGAAAAATACCTTGTTTTTGAGTCATTTTTTTCAGCCCCTTAATAAAACCTAATGGCTAGTCAGTACTACTGGGCTGGATTTAAGTTCCCAGTAGCTTGGCACCCCTGAAAATCCCCATTGTGTTCTGGGGTGTTCAGCCAAGCCCATTGGCCCTCAGAGCCATATGTCTGAGGCATGCGATGTGTCCCATTTCCCAAAGTATAAGGAACCTGGGTGAACATCCAATGATCTTTTTCTAAAATTTACCCCCCACAAAAATGAGAATCGGTTCCTTCCCATTTTAAGAAGTTCTTCCTTCCACTGTCTAATAACAGAAGCCATCTTCACCTCTGCCCTTTTCTTTTCCCACATCTTAATCAGATCTGAGAGCATCAGTGTGTTCTGAACCCAGGCCCTGATCTCTGGACAGTGAGGGGCAGGAGCAAAAGGCAGACATAGCAAGATCCAGTGTAAAAATAAACTTCCTGAAACTCTCACTTTAAAAAAAAAAATCTTACTGTATTCAGTTAAGTAGAGGCTCTCTTAAAGACTTTGAATCATTCACTATAGATATTAGAAGGACTTAAGTAACTATTTAGTCCAACTGTTCTCTCTGACCCTGATATTCCACCCCATGTAGGTGGCAGAAATAAAAATCTGAAAAAGAGGATGTCATTTGTTATGTGGTCTTGGATGACTAGCAAAACATGACCTTGGCTCTTTGTTCCCCTAGGTCCTCTCCTTCCTGCTGCTTGGCCTAATGTCCATGATGATTCCCCTGTGCCGGAACTTTGGAGGCCTCATCGTTGTCTGCCTCTTCCTGGGCCTGTGCGATGGATTCTTTATCACCATCATGGCCCCCATCGCATTTGAGCTAGTGGGCCCAATGCAAGCTTCACAGGCCATTGGCTACCTCCTAGGCATGATGGCCCTACCAATGATTGCTGGGCCCCCTATTGCAGGTGAGGCTGGTTTCCAGAGAGAGCATGAGTCAGGCAGTCCTGTTTTCCCTGGACTCTACCTCTGCTTAAGGTCCCTTTTCCCCTTATTTTCTGTGTTAGCAACCTGGCCAATGCATGAAACTCCTTATCACCCTGGGTGGAAGACACTAAGCAAAGTACATAGGCATGAATTTATTTGGAGGGTGGATTTCCCATAGCTTGTGACACAGCTACACTGCTACTGGGGTGTAGAGAGTATGGCTCCTTCCAGGAGAATACAGAGAAAAATGAATTGACCTTCTTAATCAGTCTATTGATTCATGTTTTCTTATTCTCTTCATAGTCAAGTGATTATTTTCAAGGCAGTTGGGTAGAAGTGGGAAAAGAGAAAGTCAGACTTGCTTTTATTAAAATTTAGAGACACCCTGCTCCTTGTCTACCAGCTTTGAAACTGAGCCTATAGAAGACATTTGATTAAGAAAACTCTCCAGGGCTGAGCCAGCAAAGCTCACCTATAATGAGCAGCAAGCAAAGTGTTGAAATACTGTCTTTCTTCACCCCTAGTTTCTCTCTTCACCCTGCTAGAAAGGCATTGTTAGTACCACAGGGAACATAAGGAACAATAAAATCAATTAAAAGAGAACCTCATTTCCTTTCTAGGGATTTATTGCAAACATTGTTTCATGCAGAAACCTCCCCTAGACTAGTCAGATGGGCTAAATCAACAAACTCTCCTTGAACATCAATTATGTGTGAAATGTTGCAAGGGCACCCACGTGACATTCGCACCCCTTTCATTCAGGCTCTTGTGCCACAGCTACACTGCTACTGGGGAGAGAAGCCTCTGCCTTACTCCTTATGCCAATACTACTCCAGAAGTCATAACTTTTTCTATTTTGCTTACTTCCTGAGTGAGCAAAAGCCCAAGAGCTTCTTGCCTTTCCTGGCTAGCATTTCTGTACCTCCCTGTGAGGTCCACTATATTAGCTTCTGAAGGAGAGCAGAGAATGTCTTGTATTACATGTAAAACATATACATGATATTGGTAGCTTGGAGGAATCCAGCCATCAGGTAGATAGATGATAGATAGATAGATAGATAGATAGATAGATAGATAGATAGATAGATGATAGATAGATAGATAGATAGATAGATAGATAGATAGATAGATAGATAGGACATACAGTTTCTTCTCAGGCAAACTGGAGCTTGAGAGAAAGGGCATTCAGAAAAAAAGTAAATAAGAACTCAGCTGAATAATTTCACAGAAACAATATGGAGTAAGACGAATAGCACCGTGTACCAATACAAGACTTCACCATCTTCTATGAAGTCCTTTTAGACTAGGTTCCCTCTTAATTCCATTCATTGTAGTGATTGGAAGATAATGTGGCTTGATGCAAGTCACAAATGTAGAACCTTCTGAAAAAAAAAAAAAAGAATCTTCTAGAGAAGCTTCTTCAATAATGAACATTCACCTCAAGGGCCTCAAGGCCCATTACCTTCCTTGAATTTGAGGAAACTTCTGAGTCAAGCTAGTGAAGGTTAAGATTCTCTGGATAGGCACAGGTACAGCTCCTAGTTGAGGCCAGACAGCACCTTTGGGTGGCAAAGCAAAGCTGAGCTTGATTTCTGTTTCTTGACTCTTTCAGGACTCCTCCGTAACTGCTTTGGGGACTACCATGTGGCCTTCTACTTTGCCGGTGTGCCCCCCATCATTGGGGCTGTAATCCTCTTCTTTGTCCCTCTGATGCATCAAAGAATGTTCAAGAAAGAACAGAGGGATTCCAGCAAGGATAAGATGTTGGTTCCTGACCCAGACCCCAATGGGGAGCTGCTGCCTGGCTCCTCCAACCCTGAGGAACCAATCTAATGCCTTTTTTGTTTTAATATCGTGTGTTCCTCCCAATGCTTCTTCTTCATTCCACCCTGCTCAGCATTTACATTTTTGCCACCAGTGTACTTGTTCCCAAACCTGTGCACATATCATTTCAGCCACCTGACTACCCCCTTAGAGCCAAAGCTCTAGGTATTCCACACTAAACCAAATTTTCCCCACAAATGCCTTTAAACTTTCCAGGGCCTTTCTCCCAGGATCTGGGAAGCTTGGGATCATCTTCTGGCCATTGAGATTTCTCCACATACTTTCTGATCCCTACAGGGAAGAAGATATAACCTCCTGGCCTTAGCTTGTAATTCGCCCTATAAAATCAGGTGCCAAAGGTGCTAATGTGCCCTCAGGAGCCTAGTGGGGGATATCCAAATTTTTATTTATTTGTTGAAGAGTTTATTCCCACTCATCTCTGGGAACCCTTTAGGGGTAGGGATAGGGAGACAAAAATGATGCAAGTAGCTCCAGTTAACATAAGACTTCCTGAGGCTGTGGCTTCCCAAGAGCTGTGCACAGGGAGTATCCCCGTGTTACAGTTGATTAAAGTCTGCTTCTCTCTTGTTTTTATTTTTCCTTTAGTGCCTCTTCTCTATTCTCTTTCTTTTCTATTTATTTTTATGACTGCCATAGACATATAGGTGCTTGGAGAAATGAAAGACCCAGAGTTTGGGCCAATCAACCTCATCTTGGCCCAGTCCACTCTAACACTGGCATTCATCCCATTCATCTCAGGCTGAGCCACATCTCACTTTTGGGCACAAGGTGATATAATCATAGACTGGAAAAGTAAAATATCACATGAGGAAGGGGTTTTAGACAGCATAGAATTTCATGATCCACTCATTGATTTTTACAGATTCCCAAAAGCAGTGCACTAACCTTAAAGCCTTCCTATCTTCTTAACCTCATATCTGCCTGTGAAACTGTGAAGAAATTCCTTTCATCTCATCAAGAAGAAGAGAACTGATGACAGTGAACTGGCATGGTGAGGGGAGATATTGGGTGGTTAACATGATGGAGGACTCTATCCCTCAATTTTCATGACAGATCAATACTTCCACCTGGGACAATTTAAGAAATGGACTATTTTAGAAAAAAAAAAATTCTAACCCTGGATGCCAAAAAAGTACAGGCAGCAGCCACATAGGGTTGGACAATTTCTTTTGGGAAGAGGACACCTCCTTGAGCTTTACTACTGAGCATGTCCCCCCACGCTGCTCAGTGTGCATCGAAGGTGCCAGGGAAGGCAAGCTCTAAACCACCTTCATTCTGCTGAAGTAGGTTCCAGATGCTTCTCTGTATTCAGGCTCTGGGCTCAGTCTTATTGAAGAACGTTCCAAGTACCCCTGGCTAAGGGCAAGAAGGCACTGCCAGGCTGTGTTCAGTTAGCACAGTCTCTCTCTCTCTCTCTCTCTCTCTCTCTCTCTCTCTCTCTCTCTCTCTCTCTCTCTCTCTCTCTCTCTCTCTCTCTCTCTCCCTCTTTCTCTCTCTCTCTCTCTCTCTCTTTCTCTCTCCCTCCCTCTCTCTCATCATGTCTCTTTCTTCCCCCTCTGGGCTTTCTCAGTCATTCTGTTACTGTCACCCAACCTTTTATAAACTTTTTGCCAGGAATCCCCAGTTGTGTTATTGAGTCAACAGTAAATTCCTACCACAAACCAGGGTCATAATGGGGCCAGGATGATGTTTGCCAGAGAGACTTCAAAAATCACAATGACCCCCACACATGAGTTTTTCCATGACAAACAGGCAGCTGGGGCATAGTTGGCCTTATAATTTCACTCAAGGCCAAAGTCCTGAGTCCCTCTCTGCTGGTCCAAGTCCAGCTCTTATCAACTCCCCAAATGAACCCACTGATGCTTGGTCTGTGGGCTTGAAAGGGCCTAGTTCCCAGCCTATCTGCTCAAGCATTAGTGGAACAGGAAGAGATAGGATCCAGAAACCCTTTAACTCCCAGAAAAAAAAAAAAAAAAAAACACTGAAAATGCTGGAGCAACAATGCCCTTGCTTCAATTCCTCCCTATCCCACCCCCATTGAGTCAATAGAGGAAGGTTCCATAGGGCCTCCTTTGTTGATCCTGGCTGGTTAGTTCTTAAGAATCATGCTGCCACCTACTTCTCTCCAGATGAAGGAAAGACATTCACAGGTCCAAAATCTGCCCATTGAGGTGTCACATAACACCGGCAGGATTTTTTACTTCTTCCACACACGTCCATGTGCATGTGTGGGCTTGTATGCTTTTGGAGAGAATGTTGGTTGGCAAAAGCAGCACAGTATTAATATTTAGAGTAGGATGCAGCCTTCTATGCACCACAGTTACATTTAGAAGAACGAACAAAAATGCTGGAGCTTGAGACCTGGCACATTTAAATCCTCAAGGGGTTTGGAACAAAATAAACAGATTTAAAAGTCTGATTTGAGTGTATATGTTACCTAAAAGGGAAAAATGGTCTTAACCTGCTTACCATCGGGAAGTTTGGCTTTATTATGGGATACCCATGCTGGAGAGATAGGTCAGTGGAATAAGTGCTTGCCTGGCAAGGGCAATGTCCTGAATTTGATATCTAGTACCACTCAAAAAAACTTCTCTGTAAGAGCAGACAATGGTAGAGGAGCTGCATAAGGGTTTAGGTTTGGGTGGACAATGAGAGATTACAGTTTTTAGGGAGCTTTGAAGTGGAAAATTGATGACTCTACCATATGAGAAAATGGCTGCTGGGTGAGTTGGAAAGGAGACCTCACCAGGGTTACCACCTTACTGCAAGTGTGCCACTCTGAAAGTTGGAAAAAGCCTTAGCAATAGTACAACTCAGACACCCCTCTCTCCTGTGTTGCTATTGATGGAGAACATGAAAGTATTACAACAACAGAGCCTGGAATGAAGAGTGATACAGGAGAAACACCTTCAGAAATTACAAAGCAAGAAATAATCTCAGAGTTCCACTGGTCTATATTCTGCATTTTATTGAAGTATAAAACTGAGGAATAGAAAAAGGAAGGGAATGCTACAAACTCTTACAGCTCATAACGACACAGTAAGCTTAGACCTGAGCTCAGGTGACTGACTTGCAGCCCATTCCAAACCCCTTGCTTTACAGGTGAAGAAACCAACCCCAGCAGGAAAAGAGGATTCACTCACTTCATTAAACAACCATATAGCAAGCCCCTTTCCAAAAAGGTGTCAGCAAGACTAAATCTGAGGGGAAGAAAAGCAGAGCAAAGTCTGCCTTTCAGCAAACCCCATAGCTTCGTGATTATTTTCACTTAATCAGCACATCTTTTTGGTATTCTTTGTCCCAGTCACTCTAGACCTTCATGAAGCTTTAAGACCTGGTTCTACCAACTGCCCTTCCACTCCCAGCAACCTATGAGGTACAGATAATACCTGTCTCTAACTGGGCACTGGGCAGGGCAAGGATAATGAGAAAGGATCAGTTTCCTTTCAGAGAAGATGGTTGACTATCTCTGCTCCGTTGTTTCTCCCCACTCAGTGCACACACCTTCAGGATACAGGAGTCCTCATCTCATCCCACTGAGCTAACTATTCCGTTCTGCTGCAATCCCCCAGCCCCCCCCCCATTACAGACGCTCTCAGTCCCTCTCCCAGCAGCCCCAGGATCCAGTCTATGTTTGAATATTCATGATCTTCAGATTTCCCAGCTATAAAATCCCATAACTTTTATGAGCACGTGGTCTCCTCCAGGGGCTTTTCCTATCCGGAAAAGTACCAAGCAGCTCTTTGTCACTTCTTCACAGTTAGCGGAACAGGCCAACTGACAGTCTGGCCTGGAAAGCAGGGATGTCGCTGGTAAGACAGCTGGACGTTAGTCTGGAAATTCTATTTCTTAAATTTCGTTGTTTTTTAAAGAGAATGAAAAATAGTTTTAAAACATTAGAAGTTCTAAAGCTAAAATGTAGCAGAGACCCCAGAAGAACAAGAGAAGGAATTAGATATCTAGATCCCAAAGGGGTTAAGGAGGCCCTGCTTCAAATGCCACACTGATCCCTGCCTTGCAGCTCCCTCTAGCGGTCACCAGAAGCTGTGTATCAGGCACTCTGCCAGGACCCAGGGACTTGAGGAATGAAATGGGATCAGAATGAGACAATAGTGAGAAGAATAAGAATGTATACTGTCTCTTTCCAAGAACTCTTTTCCTCCCCTGGACCCCAGTGGCCTGGAATACACGTACCTTCTCCGTCTTGAGGACAGGATGAAGGCCAATAGGCCCTCACCTTGGGACAGCGACGGCCGCACCCCCGCCCACCTCCACTCCCTGCCCCTGGGCTCCCTGGAACCAGAGTTGCCCAGAAGAACCCACAACTCAGTGTCAGTTTCCTGCTGAGCCTGGGCCAGATAAAATTAGCCCATTGCTCACATCTAACAACTGTCAGAGTCCGCCGGGCGGGTCCAGCTGGCCTTGGGTTGGTGGGGAGGGAAACGGGTGACGGCCGCTTTCCAGCCCGCCTCCCTGCCTGCACCCGGCCAAGGAGTGGGCAGCACCCCTGGCACCCGGCCCATCCCCAATCCCAACCCCACCCCTACTCTGGGCCAAATCCTCCTAGCTCAGCCCCTGCTGCTGCCAGGGCGCTAGGGACCCCCAGGGCTCCTTCCATCCTCCTTGCCTCTCCTACCGCGCACACACCCTGTGGGCCTCCCCAGGATTGCGTCCCCGGATCCAGGGCTAGGGGTGCTGGTCCACAGCATCTCCCCCCGGGCCCACGCCCACCCACCTTGCCCTCTAACAATGCGTGGGGGCACAGACGGGGCTGGGAGGCCAGGCTCTGGCTGTGGCTCTCGGCCTTGGCTGTGGCTCTCGGCCTTGGCTGTAGCTCTACGGGCCCCGGTGCACGACGGACAGGGGACTGGGTTTCCTGCCCTTCCGCGGGCTTCCCTCCATTTCCGGGTCTAGGAAGGGTGACAGCCCCCAAAGGCGCAGTGGCCCCATCGCGCAGGCCAGGCCCACCCCGCCCCGGGCAAGGAGGCGGGAAGAGCCAGCCTCCTCCCTCCAATTGTCTGGTGAGCCCGTGTCACCCACTAGCTCGGATCCTACTCAAGCCCTTGTCCCCTTTGCCTGGTCCAAAGCACTGCCACCTGGGGTTTCAGCAGCAATGGCGTGTCCACCCCAGTCCTCAGGGTGATGCAGCCTGGCCTGCCAAGAATCCTCGCAGGGTCCTCCCTTCCTCCCGCCTGCCGAAAGCACAGTCCCCATCCCTAGGGTCCCAAGGATGAGAGACCCTGCCACTGCCCGGGCAGGGCCCACCTAAGTGAGTCCGGCCTGCCAGCCGGACAATGTGAGTGCCTGTGGGTCAGTGGCAGAGAGCCTGTGCTTAGCGACCATCTCCAGCCCAAACAATCTGTCCCTGAGCTCTGGGGGGTCAGCCTCACTGGTTGGAGCTCCCATTCAGGCCTGCTCCCCTACCGCACCTATTAGGGATCTCGCCCAAGAAGAGGATTCCTGACAGCTGCCTGTGATGACGCAGGTGAGCTAGTGAGTTGCTGAGGCTGAAGAAACCTCCTCCAAACCTGGATAAGCCTTGGCAATAATGGGGACTACATTGTCTCTTCCAACTATCTAACTCCCTGGATTTGCTTCCCATGCCCATTCTGCCCCCTCTGGAAGATTCTGGGCAGAGCAGCACCACAGCACCAAAATGAGGCATGGAGGGCAGCAAAAGCTGACTTAGATCCCTTGTGCACTCCACACAGCCTCTCGGCCCCACTTCCCCATGCAGGGCACATGGAAAAAGACTTAGCACTCTCTGGTCTGCCTTTTTTTTTAGAGCAACTCTAACTGGCTTGTATGTTTCTCCCGACCCCTAAAGGGTGCCCAAACTTAAAATTGAGCTCTCCTGTACCTTGCTTCCTTAGCCCTTCTCACATTAGTCATTAAAACTGAAATCACTAAGGCTGTTTTTCAACATTTCGCTTGATGCTCAGTCTACTAAATTATCCTTTGTTCTGTATATTTGAGTATGGCTTGTGGAGCAGTTTCTGAGAGGCTCTACTTTCGTAGGAAAGAATTTTTGTGTCTAAGAGATCAACATCACTAGTTCAGAGGCTCCCTTTCTTCTAGACTTGCAGTATTCTGCCAAGCTACACACGGGATATGAAATAGTGGTAAATGTTATGCAAAGAAGAATTAGGAAGCTCCCAAAGTAATACTTCAGAGAGGGAAAGCACAGGAGTATGTCTCTTAGTTACTTTTGTGGTTGCTGAGACAAAATACCCAATGTCCAACATTAAGGAAAGAAAGGTTTATTTAGCTCACAGTCTGTAGTGGTTTCAGTCCATAATTAGATGGCCGCAGGACAAGGTGGCTTTGCAGAGGAGAGCAGTTCATGGAGGGTAGAAGACAGTAAAGTCAACAACCAACCTTAATACCATCTTGCTTCCACTTTTACACTCTTATGTAGGCTGATTGGATGAGGGTGGTACCAGACCAATCAGTGAACTGATCATACACCCTTAATCCCAGAATTACACACTATATATTCAGTTACCTTTGTGAAGGCCCTATAACCATATGGGGCTTTGGGGAAAACATCTGACAGAAACCATAACAATGCTTAAATCCCTGACTACACACTTCCGTGAAATAGACTTGTCCTGTATATGCCTCCGTAAACTGGGGCCCTAACTCGCTTCCTCAATTCCCCTCGCTGTACTTAAAAGAACACTTACATTTGCAAAGATGTTTTCTGTGTGCTAGCACTGCTTACCTATCACTATCACTGTACAGATAGCCACAACATTTAAAACATGGTTGTATTTCAAGTCCATTTAGCTGTCTGACACATAAATTGGAAAATATTTTCTATGTGGAAAGTAGTAAAAATGATAATGTTTACCAGGTTAGCCCAATGAGCCCATTTAAACCAAAGAGAAGCTGAATTACAGATTTATAAATATGGTTTGAGTTCTGGGATCCAGAAGAAACATAAGCTTCATTTTACCATATTTTTTATAATTCTAAATTTCCAGATCCAAAATGTCACAGCCTAAGCCTTTCTGTTAGGGTTTAGATCTAAAATGTCCTCCAGAAGTATCATATATTCAGAGGTGGGTCTTCGGAAAGTTGTCTGAATCACAGGGACACTGTACTCATTAGTGGATGAATCCTTTGATGAGTGCATGGCTGAGTATGTTGCTTGAATATAGGCCTAGCTGGACATAGATAGATTGCTGAGAGCATGACCTGGGTATATTCTTGTCTTCTTTTATCTCTTCCCTATGGCTGACATTAGGTAAGCATCTTTCCTCTCCCATGCCTTTTTACCATAACATTTCTGTCTTACAGCCAGCTGACCATGGATTGAACCTTTGGAACCCTAAACCAAATGAAGCCTTTCCTCCTTTAAGTTGTGGGTGTCATGTACTGCATCCCAGCAACAGGAAAATAGAATCATTGAAGATGAATACATTCAAGCAAATAAGCATTCCCTCCAAGGTTTGACTTCTCAACTGAAACAGCTTGGCCTATAAAGCAGGGATAGCCTAGCTTGAGGGAAAGTCCCATGCACAGCTAAGTCCAGGACAGTAGTTATGGAAATAGTTTTAACTAGTGAACTCCAAAACCACTCTACAATAAAAATAATAATAATAAAAATAAATAATAAATGATAAATAAAAAACCCTCTAATATTATGTTTAAAAAAAGCATAGCAGCCTCAAGCAAACTTTGTTTTTCTTAATTTAGGACAGGGTCTACAGGGTCTCACTATGTAGATTGGACTTTTAGTAATTGTCTCCCAAGTGCTGGGATTACAGGCTCACACCAACATGCCCAGTCTCAATCCCCATCTCAGAGCATACCAGGAGTGGGAATGGCACAGCAGGCTGGGGACCAATCCCTGGCTGTTGGACTCTGCCTAAGCAGGTGCTTTAATCCACTGGGCTATCTGGCTGGCCCCAAACAAACCTATTGTAATTAGCTGTTCATCCAAACAAGTTCCTCATAGTCTTGTGTCAACCCAGTTGAGGCTTTCCTATTAAGAGAAAATTAAAGAAACAAAGCATAGCAAAGTTCAAATGGTAATAAGCTTCAAGTCCATTAACTTTGAAATTTCTCTATCTGAACTAGAAGTACCTCCAGGTCCACAGACACATATGAGAAGACAGAAGATTGTGTAGTGTTAGGCCTTTCACTCTTCACTTCAAACAAAATAAACTTCTAACTTTGAAAAGAGGGATTCTGCTGAGTAAAATTCAGAATGTTACTCTTATTTTACTCCAGGAAGAATGGCAACTATTCTTCAAAATTAGCTAAGTTTAATGGTACAGTTTAAGTATATACAAAAGACACTTATTTTGTACCTATACATAATATAACTGGATTTGTCTACTTTTCCTCCCATTCCCTTCCTCTCCCTTCAACCACTCGTACTCTATATTTTTATTTATTTTTTATTTTATTGAAGTACAAATATCAATCAGACAGTTTCAAGACACCTTAACAAGACATTCGATAAATTAATACATTTCAAATGGTTTTCATAATGTTTTGGTATTGTACAAGGTGCACACATGATATTATATTTACAGATATTACTATAGCATATGTCTCTTATCAGTAAATTAAGAATGTAGCTGCTTACTTACGTTATTTTCTATAACTGAATTATATCAAAACTTCAATAATTATTTTCCTAGTGGATAACCATAGTACTAGAAGCCGTCATAATGTTCTGTCCAACCACCATCAGTGCAGATCTTGCCTCTCATAGAATTATGTAGAAGCACAGCATTATCTATCCCAAGTGTACTGTCTATACACACACATCATGATTTTTTCTTTCTATACAACTTTTTTTGTCTACACCTATCAAAGGTGGGCACTCCATTCTCATTCAACTAACGTAGGTGCCTGAACTCGACACCACAATCCAACACAGTCCAGCATTCCACAACAAGTCAGTTATTCAAAGAAGTTGTCGACCATAGCCATTTACAGCTCAGCTTAATATTAAGGCCCCACGATCTATACTTCATTTTTATACTTTTCTGCTGCATGGTTAAGACCTAGATAGATCAAGACTTATATACCAACACATGAACTTTATATTTCTTATGTGGTCAGTGAAGTCCTCTCAGGGTTTATCTTGTAGTCCTGTACATTATTCTGTAGATCCTTTGTCTGTGTCATCCATGTGGATGAGTCACGGCCAATGCTTGACCAGATTGCTCTCTGTGAGAGCTTGAGAGAAAGTTTTCTCTTCATGTGACTCTCCCCAGGCACACTATGGAACTTCGGTCTCTTTCCTCTGTGGCTCCATAATCTCCTTGTTCAGAAAATTTGGAGCTCACCTGAGTTTCATGATGTTGCACTACAGGTTCTCCTAAGTCCTGAGTCTTCACTGAACTTGAAAGGCTAGGGCCAAAATGTTGGCTGGCCTTGTGGCTCTCCTATTTCTCCAATTTTGATCTGTGAACGTAGGTTGTTAACCAGCCAGAAGAAAAGCTGATTAGTATTCTGCAGCATATGCCATTCACTTTGCCTTGTCTGACTCAATTGTTTTTAGTTGTTGCTGTACATTTCCATTTGTATTTCTTCTTTTCGCTTCTTATACTAGGGAGACTATATCAGATTTACACATGGGTGTCTGATTTATTTCATGTATGAGTATATGTTCAAGTGGCATCCACTGCAGTATGAATGCTTCAAGCTTATCATTCTTAATAGCTGAGTAATACTCCGTTATATAGACATTCGACATTTTTTTCAACCATTCCTCATGTGATGGAAATCTTTGTAATTTCCAAGATTTTGCTACCACAAATTGTGCTGCTATAAACATAGGTTCACATATATCACTATGACACAATGCTTTCAGTTCCTCTGGGAAAATTTCCAGTAGGGGGATAGCTAGCTTGAATGGAATTTCTAGTCCTACTCTTTTGAGGAGTCTCCACACTGACCTCCACAATGGTTGTACCAGTCTACATTCCTACCAGCAGTGGAGAAGTGTTCCCTGTTCCCCACAACCTGTCCAACATTTGTTGTTGGTTGATTTCCTTATGATAGCCATTCTTTCCAGAATGAGATGGTATCTCAGTGTTGTTTTTATTTGCATTTCACAAATGGCTAGCAATGTGGAGCATTTTTTCATATATTTATTCCCTTCTTTAATTTTGTCCTCTGAGAAATGTGTATTCATCTCAGATGCCCACTTCTGAATTGGGTCTTTAAATTTGAGGGCCCTGTTATATCTTAGTTCTTTATAAATTCTAGACAGTAGACCTCTGTCTGATTGCTTGTTAGTTAGGATTTTTTCAAAGTTTGTGGGTTGTCTTTTCACTCTGTTGACAATTTCTTTTGACATGCAGAAGCTCTTTAAGAAGAGTTGATCCCATTTGTTGATTCTTTCAA
>PVKA01024367.1:0-34338 GCA_004027165.1 Ctenomys sociabilis | reverse complement strand
GGAAGAAAAATCCTTCTTAAAAATCCATTCTATATATAATGTTTTTGACATCCGTCACAAAGAAATGATCTTCACCATTAGTGACATTAGTGTTATACAGACACACGTAAAATCATGCAGTTTCAGCACTACCCACGTGATGCTCCTTCCTTAACCTTCCTGGCCAGTGAGGATCGCCCTTAACACTGTACCACCAAAACACCTATAACTGTATTCCTTTTCTTCATAGCATTGATCTTTTGTCTGGTAATGTGTCTATTTGTCTCTTGTGGTGCCTCACTTCCTAGACAACAAGGATATGGTATCGTCATGAACTCTCCTCCTGGTGCCCAGCTTGAGTCTATTTAAGCTGGTGGATGTTGACTGTTCCTGCACCTGAGCAGCAGTGTTGACTGTATTGGTGCATGGAGCACTGTCAGTAACTTGGCAATCTCTTCACTATCAATTAACGTGAAGCTTCTGCTATCATCTATTCAGGCTGGAAAAATGGCGTAATTTAAAGACAAGAGTCCAATCATTGCATATTTTATGTTCCATTCTTTACCTCATTGTAACACTGTAATGGTTGGTACATTGTGGCAAGTTGAGAAGGGAAGAGGTTTAAGCACAGAGGGCGGCCAGTTTGTAAACACCCTCCTCCTATGCCAGAGGAGGGCAGGGAGAAGGTATGACTGCTACCCCATCCTGGGGGGCTTGCAGCCTGCTTAGGACATAAGGGAGGAAGAGCCTTGGTCTTTGGCTCTTGCAGCCTTTGCTGTCTTCTGCCACTGTTAACTGTTGCCCCTCACCACACTGCACTTCCTCGTAGCCAGCTAATTATTATTATGGGCTGAAACCTCCACAAATTGTGAGCTAAATAAACCATTCCTCATTTAATTTTGGGCCTTGAGTATTTTATCATAGCAAGGAGAGAAAAGTAACCATTGATTTTATTACTTTTTTTTTTTTCTTTTGACAGGGAAAAGAACCCAGCTGATTCTTTAGCTCTCTTTCCTTCTGTTCATGAGGATTATCTTATTTAATAAAGTAAATCTATGCCCATCTATGTATTTGTCTGAGTGTTAATATATCTGTCTGTACAGACATGAGGGACAGATTGCTACTGTCTTGTATGAAGCTAATTATTTAATCCCTAAATTTTAAGATGTATTTTAGCCTCTCTTTCAGGTGGTGAGCTTGGTGAAATTTATGGAATATCTATTTTCACAGCAAATTTGGCTCATGCAATTCCAGGAATGATTGATGTGTGAACTTTGTCAAGAGAGAAGCACACTTCACTTTGCATAGCTTGTTACCACCATAGCAGGGTTTAGTTTCTTGAGGCGCTAAAGTAAATTTGAGCCTCTTTTTTTTTTTAATTTTGTAGCTCCATCAGTCTCTCTTCTTATTCCTTTTTTGTCAATAGGATTGGTGAAAAATATCGAGTAGAATTCCTTCAAGGACACATTATCATCTCAGTTCTAAGGTACCAAGACTCTGGGATACAAATGTCATTAGGGACAATCCCAAACTTTGGCCTTGGGATATTGGTGGCATTAAGAATTCTCATAGGATTTGGTGGTAGGAGGGATAGCACAGGTGGTGGCTGTGGCTGACCAAAAGGCCTACACAATATGCACCATTGTGCCCTGCCCTTAGCGGATTATTTACAGCATGTGTCATACAGTGTGGTTTAGGTTAGAGAGTTAGGGAGAGAATACACGCAGTGTCTGGTTCTCTCATCAATCATTTTTTTCTCCTGGGTTTCTTCCCTTCCCATCGGCCATGGTTGGTCATGAAATGTGTTCTAGTTAAAGCTATAACAATGGAAATACACCCAATGGGAGCCTGCTACTCCACTTTTAGTGTCTTCCCTCCACCACGGCTTCTCAGCTGCTGCCGCTCTCCAGAGCCCACAGGTAGTTGTTTTCAGCATTTTGTGTAGCATTTATAGTTTGTAGGGAGAGGGGTCCAGTAGGAGTTTATTGGGCCATTCTACAGGAAAAATTTCCCCTGTGCTTTTGAAATGCATTCATTAAATTTTAAGGAAAAATAGAGTTTTTCAATCTTGCAACTTAACCTCCTATGATTGCTTTCATAAAAGGCTTGTTTTACCTACCTTCAATAAATCACTGAGTAGTACCTTACCCCATAAACTGTCAACTTTGTAATTTAAATTAAATGAACTTTACTTCAGTGGCTAAGAATAAATTTCAAAGAAATGTTTAAGAAATAGCCTTAGTTCTAAGTAATTTGGAGTCATCTGCTACAAAGGCAGGTAATTAAAGATTGAGAATTAAAATTCAGGGAAACCCCAAGTCTTCATATCTAGTAAAACTTTCATCCCTTACAAGCATTTATACCTAAAGCTACAGTGTCTTCCATGGCATCTCCCAGAAACACAATCATCCTGAACTACAGAAGAATGTTAAAAAGAATGCCAGATATGGTGATAAATGGGCACAATGACTTAAAGTGGTGAAATACCACACTTTCTCATGGTAAGCACTTCTGAAATGCTATTTTATTTTTAAATTTTGTGTTTCTAGGCTAACTTTGCCACTGTATCGTGGTAAAACTTTTTACTATACAGTGTTCATACTTCTCAAATCAAATAAAACATTTCTTAGTGAATAATGTCAGTTTCATGTATAAAATCAGAGGTTATTCCTTGTTAGAAGCATAATGACTCACTATCAGTGATACTGTAATGATATAGTAAGAAATTCATTTATGTATCACTTTCATTTGTATTTCAGTGTATATATAGTCAATGCCAAAGAATTTCTGGAAGAAAAAAGAATTTTTAAAATGCATTAAGATGATGTGAAAGACAAATCTAAATGGTTATGAACTATACAGCTTCTGAACATCTATCAAAATTATTATATCAAGGAAGAATTATGATCTTTACTTTTGGACTTTAAATGCTGACATAAAAGAATATTTGTAATGAACTTTAAAAGTTTCAAGCCCTTAACCCAAATCTTATTAATCCTTATCAAACTTCATAAACATCAGAGTAGTACAACAGTCATAAAAACACTAAATGTAGATAAACTTGGGTGTAATTTCCCCCAAAACTTCACTATTTATGCAGTACATTACTTCCAAAATCAAATCTACATAGTAAATAACTCCAACAGGGAACTGTACAATGTCTTTAGGACAAGAACTGAATCTAATCAGATTCATGAATCTGATAATTTTCCAAACGGAAACTTAATGCTACAGTCATATATTCCTTTAGGATCAGTGAGGCACAGGTGTTTTGTACCAGTAAGAAATTTTTTAAAAAAATCTTCTACTAGAGCACAATGTTAAATAAAACACCCTGCAACTCTAATCTCACTCCCACTAACACCAAATCCTGTGAAGAACTTGCCCCAAAAATCTAGCCATTAATCTCAAAATAAAGCTGCTTTTTTCTTGTACAATAGTAGGACCAATCTATTGGAAGATGCATTATTGAAAAATTAGTAGGGGAGGGAGTCGTGATTTTATATGTATGCTTTGGTGCTCATCTTAACATTTCTGCATATTATGTTCTGATGCAAACTCAGCCACAATGCACACTCAGTAGGAGAGAGTTTAGTGAGTAGATTCAAAAAGTGAAGTATCCAAGCCTCTTTGAGTACTGCTGGCTCTGCGTGAGCTCATGACTGTGGAGATACCAACCCCTTTATTTATAATTCTCACCTTCTGGCAGGCTCTTTCTTTTTTATACTGAGAGGTCATTCATTACTCACTTCTACCTCTCCTCTTCTCTTTTCTTTTCTCTTTCACAAATCTGTTCCAGTACTTCTCATCCATGAGAACTGATGGTATTAAATTATTTTCTAAGTTATTTCTCCACCACCTGACAAAATATTTCTCCTCTTCCTTTTGGAGAAAGTCAAACTACTTGAAGGCATATAGTACAATTTATATCTCTTCTTCACCTTCTGTCATTGATCAGCATATCATGATGGTTTTGTCAGCACCTGAGATCTTGACAAGGTCAGCTGGCAGAGCCTCCCTTCTCTTCCTTCCTACTGGAGTGTTTGTCATATATATATATATATATATATATATATATATATATATATATATATATATATATACATACTTTCTTTTGTAGTCTTTTACCCTCATCCTACCTCTTCTGGCTATTTACATTCAGTCTCTTCTCTGGACTCTAAATATTTCTTGCTCTTGCTTATAAGTTAGTATTTTCAAAGATTCTGCCACTGAGTTTTCCTTGCTTCTGTCTCTCTATCAGCTTGGGCTAAACCAAATCACAACTAAAACCTCTACAACCTCAGTGCCTCAAAACAACCGACTCTTACTCTCTGTATCTTGTGCTCTGCTGAAGGACTCCTTCGCTCTGTCTTTATTCAGCTATAGTGGCCAAAGGAGCTTCCCACACCTGAAATATTCCTGGTCAGTGTGGCAGAGGGAGAAAACAGACAGTTGTGTTTGAGTTCTTAAAATTGTATGGCCCAAGGGATAAGTCTTTCCCTAATAAGCTGGTTGACTGAGCAAGACTAACTATGAAAAGGGTTTGTTGTATAATACCATGATGTGTATGAAGCCGGGAAACCCAGATATGTGAGAATCGATAGTTATCATTACAATCTCTGACTTATTCTTTTTGACAAAAATATCAATTAGCACAAGAATGCTAGTAGGTTCAGACCACTTAATCTAAGCAATGATTAAAATAGTTCCTGGATATCCAAATGCTGAATTCAAGCCCTAAATAGAACTTAACACCAAGGCCTCTCTCTAGCTGGGTCACCATCTAAGAGCCCAAGTCTCTCACTGGTTTTGTGTCTACTCTTTCTCCTTATCGCGTGTAACAAAGGTAACCTACTCTAATCCAATCAATGACCTTAGTATCTGTCCCTCCCTCTCTGTTCACATTATGAACTTCTTGTTATTTCTTCACATTTGTTATTTCCGTGGCTGAAGCAGCCTTGTTTTTTGGTCTTCCTGCCTTTGTTCTCTCCCATACTTTCCTTGTTTCTGCTGCTAAAATTATCCACATCACAATTGGCATCTTTTGTTACTTAAAAATAATTTTAGGGCAGGCAAGAGAGCTCAGCGGACTAATGCACTTGCTTAGGCAGAGCACAGCGGCCAAGGTTCCATCTGCAGTGTGCCCTGCTGACCCCACGCGCAGGGTAAACTGAGAAGGCGTTTGCGATTGGGGGTGGTGGCGTGCACCTATAATACCAAAGCTTGGGAGGTTGAAAACAGGAGAATCACTGTGAGTCCGATCTAGATAGTGAGACCCTATACACCCTGCAGACCCTCTCCTAAATACAGAAAAAAAGATTTGCTCCATCAGATCTTAAGACAATATCCAGACTTGTGTCAAAAGTTTATGATGTAATCTAAGATTCTCTGGATAGCCTCATTTCTCCCTATGTCCCCAACTTTATTTCATGACCTAAAGCTAATCAGAGGCTCACTAGGAGCTATGTCCCATTTCCACAGTAGGAATATAATTATTGTATATCACAAGTATATACTAATAAAAACAAATAGGAGAGAACTGCACATAAATGGCTCCTTCATAAAGAAAGAAAAAGGAAACTCTTAACCTATATATAGAACCTGGTGTAGCACTTGGCCCCAGTAGAAAGTCCTAACTTTCTTTTGGGTTGGATATTTCATTCATCTAGAATGATTGTTGAAGTCTGAGTAGGAGACTGGCAAAGATGACTATAATTTTAGGGAAAGACAGATCGCTAATGGGGACAGTTGAACTGAGGCTAGCATGGTGTAACTGGTCAAGGCTTGTAGGATATTTCACCTTGGGTGGAAAACTGGGGCTCTAGGTAGCAGCAGGGTTGGTGTCCAGTGGTAACGTTCTGTTAGATGCAATGATGACTTCTAAGAAGAGTACTGTAGTCCCCAAATCTTGCTCTTGGGGTTGGGAGAGTACATTCTTTATACATGTGATTCAGGGTTAGAATGGAAAGGTTTGACAGGCTTCACATTGTCATCTGATGCTTCTAAGTACTACAGATTTAAGGAAGGAAGAAAATAAGAGTGAAGTATCAGGTAAGTTAGCTCCTTCGAAATAAGACAAAGAAGAAGCAAAGGAACAGGACAACATTGTCCTTTTGCCTCAGTCCTTGCTGCTGGGTCTAGAAAAGCTTGGCTTACAGAAAGTGGTGAAGGGGCCACGGAGATAGCTCAATAATGTGATACAAGTAGTAAGTACTTGCCTGGCAAGCCCAAGGGCCTGAGTTCAATCCCCAGTTCTACTAAAAAAAAAAAAGTGGTGAAGGAATCAAGGTATTTGAAATAGTAACTATTGCGTTCTTTCATCTTGTAGGGACAAGGGCTGCAATGCCTTCTTTATTTCTTTTTCCCTATACCCACCCCCTTCTCTTTTCCTTATATGATTCAAGAAAAGAGTATGAAATTACTCTATTAGACTCCAGTTGTTGTTTTCTTTTTGTATGGAACTTTTGTTTCCTACTCAGGAGAAATCAAAAGTAAAAACAGAAAGTTTCCCAAGTTATGGATAGAACATATGAGAATGCAAAGTAGATACTTTTCCTGCAAATGCTAACATTTATGAGCAGAAGGATGAATTAGCTGAAGGACAGGTGTTGGGAAATGACAAAAGGAAAGATTCCTAATGAGAATCAAATTACTTAGTCTTCAGTTACATTCCAGGCATGCATAAAGGAAAACAATTAATCTCTTATTTCTGCCACTTCTAAATCTGCCAGGCATTGAATGCACAGATCATTAATGAATTGCAATAGAAAGACAGGCGGGTCTAATTTATCTTCCACTCTGTAAGTTCAGATCCACCATATTTGACAGTGAGCACCATCTTCCACAAAGTTCACACATGGCCCAGGAGACAGAATGGCTCAGCAAGGACGTAGGCCCCTTCCACATCCGGTAAAAAGGAAGAGGCAGATGGTCTGTGGCTGGTATCTGAATGTACAGCACGATTACGGCTAGATTTCAAGAAAACAATGAGATGGGATACAGTTGTCCTCTGCTGCATCTGTGATTAGGAGATTAACATGTGTAGTGATTTTTCCATTGCTATTTTGACTTTTGAAGAAAATAAAAAGTAAAAAACAAGTAGAATCATCATCTGTCAGACATCTCACTAAATGGATGCACTTTGGCACCTCCCAACCACAGCTTATGCTTTTTGAAAAAAAAAATGTATTTAGTACGGGGTCGACAGGGTCTCAATATACAGATGAGACTCAGAGTGATCCTCCTGTTTTCAGCCTTCCAAGTTATGGGATTACAGGTGTGTGCCACCACACCCAGCCTCAGGGCTGAGGTCAGCCCTGCCCAGCACTGAACCCTGGTCCCTGCATCTGGCTGAGCAGGTGTTTTAGTTTTCTGAGTTACCTGGCTGGTCCTTACACCTTATGTTTTTAGAACTGGGTGCTTCAAACTGACAAACTGGGAATTATGAATAGCCACTGGAACATGAGAGCAGTCCTAGGAGAATTGTGAGAGGGCCATCATAAACTGGAGTTAGAGAACTTAACAGCAAGGCCATGCTGACCCCAGGATGTGGGTCAAGAACTTAACAGCAAGGCCATGCCGACCCCAGTATGTGGGTCATTCCTTCATGCTGTTTCAATATAAACTGGTGATATTTTCTTTTTTGCCCTGTTAGCTGATATAAATCTTCCTCCTCTGTAGTTCTTTTGCTCCCTAACTATAGTTGGTCCATATAAATAATTGGGCAAATGTTTGATCCTCACCAGCTTTGCCAACTCTGAAATTATAAGGAGATGGAGTAAAAAACCTGAAAAGTCTGCTACATGTTAAGTTTTCTCTCCTTTGCATTGAAAATGTCATTTCTTTTTAATACTATTTATTTTTCTCACAACAGCTTCAAGTCAAATTTAGGATGGCACTTGTTTATTGAGTTAGCATCTTCTTGCTCTAGATTATTGCCCAGTTCACTTATTTTTTCTTTCAAGTCACACCCGTTGCAAGTGATTTAGTAGTTAATCATAAATCTTGTCATGGCTACCTGGAGCAATTGGATTTTGTTTGATTTTTAATGCAAGCTTGCTTTCCAGTAAGCTTGCTTTCCAGTGTTTTGTTCCTATTTTTGGCTTATGGTGATAGCTTACTTTAAAAAAAAACAATAAGTGAAAAAAGGGGGAAATGGAGAGAGAGGGAGGGAGAGAAATAGGGAAGGAGAGAGAAGGAAGAGAGAGGGACACAGAGACAGAGAGAGAGATCTCTAGGGTCATTCCAACTTATTCTAATTTTTATTTAAATATATTCTCAGCAGTCATAGTCTCACGCCAGCACAAAATAGCTGCAAGCTGAAAGCTACCTAGATTCAGACAATATGAATTGATTCTGGTCTTGCAGAAATTCTAAACCTGTGGAGCTGTAACTACCGTCTTCATCTTTTTAGAGATGTTTCCTACTTTAATTATATTTTCCCTTCACAATCAAGCTTCACAGTTAATTGCTGATAACATCTCTTTCTTTTTAAACTTAGTTTGATATGGAGTGATCAATTCTGCTTTCTCCCACTCTCTCCTTCTTCCTTTGTCTCCTTCCCTCCCCTTCAGTCTGCCTCTCTCATCCAAAAATTTTGGCTATTTTGAGGGCAGTTCCCTTTGAAGTTTACTGGTATATTCAAACAAACAAAAATACATTAATTGTCCATCACAGAAAAGTTTCACTTTGATATTTTATAAAGAATCCTCCAAAAATATGTTCTCTGAGTTTAATAACTCTAACTCTGGAAAAAGTTACTTTGTTTAAATTGCCTTCTCCCAAGCATTTACTTGTTCAAAATGCTAAGATACTCCGGACAAGGAAGCAGTGGCTGGTTATTGCCTCTCTTCCCCTTAGTTGTGTTTTAACAGCACCCCTATATGGCCTTAATATTTTGGTATTTTGTTTGTTTTTTTATAAATGAAAACAAAAATTGAGCATTGATTCTAGAAGCTACAACAATTATTTAGATATGGGACAAAAATCATAGCTATATTCTGTCATCTGTGATATATATGATTCATCAATAAATAAACAAACTTGTTAGCTGTTATCTTAGGGCTCTAAGAATATGTTAAAAGGATTGGGAGATAATAGAAAGAGAAGCAGAGTTTGCCTCTGGGGTCACTGACCAAGCAAGTCAGTGAATGAAATGAGGTAAGCATTGGTGGATTTAGATGACATTACATGACTGTCCTTTGAAAGATACAGGTAGAGACAGAAATAGAGATAGACAGAGATATGTACACATATGTATATACATTATAATTACTGTATCAATAAGTATTTTAACTATTTGCACCTTTGGCAGCAGCATTGTTTTGATATAAGAAACTAATCAAAATCAAGGTAATAAACATCTTTAGCATTAATATGTTTAATACTTCTTTTGTTTTTTTACATGAATATTATTATTTTACCTATACTAATTTATGAGTACAATGTGATAACTTGACACATGAATGCAATTTACAGTGATCGTATAAAGTAATTACTATTTCCATCTCCTAAGTGTTTTCACAAAATACGATTAGCACATAGCATATATTTGTGCTCCAAGCAGTAAAACTCTAATAAATTAAATTAGGACCGATCAAATCAGAACACTTAACATTTTTATCTCTCCATCATTGCTCACTTGTTTGGAGGCCTTGATTTTCTCTATTACTTTTCTTTTCTAATTTTTGCAATACTGGGGATAGAACAAGTTTTCTGCAGCTATATCCCAGGCCCATTTTTATTTTATTTTGAGATGTGATTGCCCAAAATTGCTAAATGGCTCAGGCTGGGCTCAAATTGGTGATCTTCCTGCCCCAGCCTTACAGAGTGCTGGGATTACAGGCACGTGCCACCATCTCGGGCAAGTTCCTGTCTCCTATAATAGGTTATCATCAACTTTATTCATCCCATTACGTTCAAGAAAGTAGAACATCAATCAAGTTGTGTTTTGGTTCCCACCATGTAGCCTCCCTTATCCCAGATTTTCTTAAACTCTAATAACAACTAGAGTTCAGAGAGTTTTAGAGACTACATATGAGAATGAACACACAGTATTTGTCTTTAAGTGTGTGGATTAATCTACATCACATCCTACTCAACAGTTCCTATCCATAAATGTGTGTATCACTGTCACCCAAAGAACATCATTTACGTTAGGGTTCACTCTTGATACTGTTTGCTGTTTGAGTCTGGACAGATCTGTGACTGCCGCCATCACATCAGACAGTGTAGCTTCCTCGGTAAAGAGCACCCTGTGCCCTGCCTACTCGCTGCTTGTCTCCTACCTCCCAGTGAGTTCGGGCATCTTTAGAGGTTCCATGGCTTTGCATTTTGCTGAAATATTTATTAATATAGAGTTTGGAAACTAAGTGCCTCCAAAGTAGTCTCAAACTTTTAAATCTATCTCACTTCTAAAGTTACTCCTTCCTCTAGAGGCTTAATGTGTTTTTACCTTTCTTGGAAGGAAAATTTATAAGTTCTAATTGGAGTCTCATTCAGTAGATAGTAGACAGATTTTTGCAAGATCATCTTGTTATCATTCAAATATAAAAACATTACATGAGAGATTTACATTAATTGAAAATATTCTTGATATGCTGCCAACATATTATGTACATTTTCAAGCTTGCTGGACACTTTGGAATTTTCCAACAAACTGGTGCTGCTGGACCTATTGCATTTACCACTTTCTCTTTCTCAGCTAGAGCAATGTTAGACTGTGTTGATAGAAGGCCCCTGCAGACACATCTCCCGGCAGGAGCCTTGGAAAGCCTCTCCTTCAGAGTTCTCCTTCACCTCTGTCATGCAGCCCAGAGCCCATGGCCTCCACAGGATGACAGTCTGTATAGGAAACTTGGAGACTCTGTGTGTGTGTGTGTGTGTGTGTGTGTGTGTGTGGTGTGGCGGAGTCAGTTGCAGGGCTGTGCGGTAGATCCCTCTGGCCCTCTCTGACACATTTCATCCCTGCTGGAGCACAGGGGGAGCCATGTTCTCTGTAAAGAGATTGAGTCTGTCCTTTGAGTAGACCTTCAGGTACCTTCATTCTGTTCTTACGTTGTGGATGCCTCCCCAGCTTGGAAGTAGCAGCTTTTCCTTTTCTCATCCACTAATTCTGAGTCCTTAAGGTCCACTGTAATTATCTGAGTAGCTAATAAAAATTAGTAATTCTTTATAGTTTTTATTTGACTTTAGTATATTTTCATTCATTCAACAGATCCTGACTAATATATTCATTTTATTTGTACTTAGCTTATTAACATGTAATAGAAAAGTGAAACTATACCCATTCTACATTAAAGTTTATATGATCAGGTAGGAAATATAATGGCAACCACTGACATCAGCTCAGAGAGAGATCATTTTATGGTACACCAGGCATGCTATAATATATATAAATTATAAATAAAACTACTGAAGTATATTCTATTATCATAGTTCAGGGGATAATATATTAACATGCTTTTTTAAACTTAAGTTCTTATTTACTAACTTTAATGACTTCATTAAAATGGAAGCTATCTCCAAATGTTTACATATCCAAACCATTTCCCTTAAAATTGCCAATGCATTTTTACAGAAAGTTCATTTAAAACATTTACATGGAGAAACAAAGAAAGTGAATAGTTTGGAAGGTGCCAAAGAAAATGTAGGCACAGCAAACTAAATATGTACCTAAAGATTTCATTTCCATAAATACTTATTTGAAGATATATCATGTAAGTGCTTAGGGTAAATCAATGACCAAAGTTTATGAATACTCATGGCTTTGTAAAAGTTGAATTTTTCTTGGTAAGAATTTGAAGACATAGTTAATTAAGGTAGGTTGTGTTTTCAGAATCAGACTTTTGATAGGAATGACAATATTTTAGAGAAAAAAACAAATATGTGTGAATAGTTAAGTGCTAGAATAGTAATATAATGTTAGTTAACAAATAATATACAACCAGCAGGGCATAGTGGCACAGGCCTGTAATCCCAGCACTTGGGAGGCTGAGGCAGGAGGATTGTTGTGAGTTCGAGACCAGCCTAAGCTACAAAGTGAGCTTAGGGCCAGCCTGGACTGCATAGTGAGACCTTGTCTCAAAAAGACCAAAAAAAAAAAAAAAAACAAAAACAAACAAACCAGATAATATACAACAATAGCATATTTATTCTTAAAATAACAACTTTATTTCATTACAAATACATTCTTAGTGTGTTAAAGATTTAAATGAGAAAAGTAGATTTTAAACTATATGGAAAAATGCCATACATACTTTTTCTGCATTGCTTTAATGAAGAGTTTATCAAATAATACAAATAATTAAAAACAAAAGAAGCAAATTACTTATCACATCATAATCCAAAATGCATAGTGTTTCAAAGTGCCAGGAACCAAAATGAAACTGAACCATAGACAGGCTTAGTATTTGCCACACCTATAACAGAGAGTATATATATCCAGGACTCTGAAAAATCAATAAGAAAAAGGCAACTACTTCAATTTGAAAAGATAAAACAAATTAACCAGTGTTTCACAGGTGTGAGTCTCCAAATGGCTAGTAAGCACTTGAACAGCTGTTCATTTTAATAGCAACCCATAAAATGCAAATTAAAACAATAAGGAATTAGTTTCTGTACATAAGATTGGCAAAAATTTAAAGGTTGAGAATAATAAAATATTGCTGGGAGGGACTGAAAAAAGTTCTATCAAATTAATAGTTGTGTGAGTTGTTACGATCCTTTGAAGAGCAAGTTGGCAGGATACGGCAGGAAGAAAGCAGAAGTTACTCAAAGCTCTTATGGATGAGAAGGTTTCTGTGAGTACCTTTGAGAATCTCATGCATAATTATAAATGAGACACAAACACAATACTTATTAGAGTATTCCTAGTGGAAGCAAATAATAAGCAACAGTAAGCATCAAGGAACAGAAGCACAGACAACTTGTAGTGTTCACATAATAAAATGCTACAGAGCAGCAAGCGACCTCAAGTTCTTTTTTAAAACTAGTTTTACTGAGAAAGAAATAGCAATGAGACAGTTTTAAAACAAATTAGGAGGACAGTCACAATAATTAATACACTGCATGTAGTTGTCCCCTAGTAGTTATTCATAGTAGCAACCCAAAGTTCTGCTACAAATGTTGCTACATTGCTAGCTACCACAATATTTGGCAAATGCAACAAAATGTCTTAGTGATGAACCCTAAATTCAAATATGGAATCAATTTATTTCATGATTATATACACATGCAGTAGTTACATAGAGATTGCATAACATGTAGAATATTTCATATTTTCTGTGCACATGGAGAAAGAATGGCACTGATGGGAGGCAGTTAAAGGAAGGACTCACAAAAAATTTTATGGCGAATTTGACAAAATGTAGGAGTAAGATTAGATGTGATTTAGATGTTTGTGATTCTTTTGGCTGGCATTGCTTCCAAAGCTTTGAAGACATCCATTTATAAAAGGTAGAATTGAAAGGATAATCTATATTCTACAATAGATGTCAGTTCTTAAAAGACTCTCACTAAAAACATTGGGATTGACCCCAGTGGCACTACTCGGTAATATTTAAGAATATATTTTAGCAGCAAAATAACTATGCTTTTAGAATCTCTTGCCAACTTTTCCATGAATGATGATAAATATCTTTAAGCATATGAATGGCTTCTAGGTATTATCTATGATGGAAATGGAAAACTCCAGTTAAAGCAGAATTATAGCTATTTTCAGCAATGCAAGATAAAGGTAGGTGAAGGGGACAATTATTGTGATTAACTGTGTACTATTCAGGGCAGGATGTTCCCTGCTCAGGTTATTGCTTTTATCTGGCTGGCACAAGGAGTGTTTTCTTTCTGTTGAATGTCTGTTTGATGACAGCAATAAGAAGGACCACAATGCTGGACTTGTAGATGAACAGGGAAAATATTTCTGAGCTACAGTGCATTATAGATACTGAGGATCATCGGTTCTCCATAGGGAAAAACAAGTGAAATCTAAGGAGGCAAGAAATGAGTGAGCATCGGCATTTCCAGCTCTGGTCTGCAAACAAGAATTTTTGGGATGTCACTCAGTCCAGTCATTACTAAGTAATCAATATTTGGGTGTATTTGGTTTTGTTTTGGTTTTAGGGTTTTTTGTTTTGTTTTGTTTTGTTTTTGTTTTTTCCCCCTTCTAAGCAGAGCATTTAGCTTTCTGCATTTGAGTTTGCTTCATGGTAATATAAACACATTTGGTCAAACAAAAAACACAAAAACAAATTTGGCTAATATTAACTTTTTTTAATCTTTCAGGGTCTGGGGAGATGGCTCAGTAGCTTAAGTGCCTGCCTGGAAAGCACAAAGGTCCAGGTTTGATCCAGTGCCACACATTGTGCCAGCCCTGGAAGCCTAGCTGGGCAGACCACCAAAAGCGGATGTGATGCCTCACACCTATAATCTAATGCTGGGGAGGCTGAGGCAGAGGATCATTAGAAGCCTTGCAGCATAGAAAGACCCTATGCTAAATAAATAAGTGATTAAAATTTTCAATTATCTGGAAATTTGAAGTACATATTTGGAAAATAATACATTTCTTACATAAGAGTTGGAGATGGACAAGTTACTTATATTCCTAATAGATGCTGCAAAAATGATCATTCTAAGCTGAGGCCCTCACTAGTGAGTACAACAATACTGTGCTGTCCTTGATTCTGGTCTGGGCACTTACTGATTGCTTTCCTGTCCTTCCCAAAGAGGCTGGAGCCTTATGGCTACTTCTGTTTTCCAACACTGATGGTGAGCTAAAGTAATTAAGGATATCTGCTGCCGCTTATTCACGTACTAATTAGGTAATCAAATAAAATCATGGTAAGTGAAAGTATTAGTAAGTGAAAGTAACACTAATGGAAGGCAAAACTGGTGCGTTAATCAATTCCCAGATTGTTTAATGGAAATTACGTTTATTAAATGTTTGCATATTGTGGCAAGGAATGTTTTCTCAGAAAATAATGCTGAATGCATTGTCAAGAGAAGGAAAAGATATGGTAAATATTGGAATAATAAAGAATTAGGAATCATCAGTCATACAATCACAGTCTACTGCCAGTAACAGTCAACGGTGTTCAGCACGTCTCACTATTTCCAGGTTATAATCTAAATGCCTAAAACTCATATTTTCAGTGACCACTCACAACCCAATGGAGAAACATTTATAATCCCTATTACATATACATTAATCCAAAATAGTTGGATTATTTGACCATGCCATTGATAGATAATAGTATAAGGCTAAGTATGCAACAGTTTGAGTTAAAGCCCAGTTAAAATACAGTTTAAAAATATTTTCTGGTCAAAAACTTGTGAGAGATATAAGATAAAAAGAAAAATTACTCAAAGTCAAGTAGTCATTATCGGTCTGTGTCTTTATGTAAAATAAACTCATATTGAAAAATCAGAAAAACTATGAAACCCAAGAAAATGCCTTAATTTTTGGCATGTGTTCTAGTATATAGCTCCAGATGCATAGCCCACTGGATAAACTTTGGTTTCTAAATGACTTGTGCAGAATCTGCAAGTTTGAAAGAACAAGCAGTGTTTTAAAATATTTTCAGGACAGAATGTTTTAATGTGCTTTTACTCCAGACTTGCCAACACTGTTCCCTCTTAAGAATCACATGTCAAGAATCAAAGCTATTCTTCACTCATGTTTATTTCATTTTCCCTTTCCTGACCTTTTGGGCAGAATATCTGCATATATAAATATCTACTATTTCAATGCAAATCATAAAGCATATAAATGTGGCTAGATGTCGTTATTTTATACATAGATTGTGCTATAAAAGTTATTGCATTTAGAATAGTTTTCCTCATGAAAATACTTTTACAAGTGTTGGCATTGCTCTCCAGGATGACTATACAAGTGTCTTCAGCTCTAATACACTCTGAAGTTTCTTACTAATCACAAAATCTACACCTGTGAAGACTGCATTCTGTGTACCGTACACATATTCCTTCACTGGTAATGGGGAGAAAGCATTTCAAACAGAAATTCTACACCTCTTCTAGCCTTGGGGTGGGGGAAAAATCCAAGATCTGAACAGTTCTTGCATTAGATCTGAATAGTCCTCCAAAATCCCTGGACTTTTCAACCCATATGTTATTTCTGCCCAAAGAATTTGTGTGAAGGCAATTGCCTTTTCCTCTCTGTACCTTGAAAAGTGGCTTGGGATGTGAAGACTGGTATCCCTGTGTTAGGGAAAAAATTGTCAATGGCTGTTAGTTATCACTTTTATTTTTTATTTATTTCGATATTTCTTTATTTTTGTATTTTAGGGAAGGGTGTATGGAGTATTCAGAGTCTCACTACTAGGTCAAACTAGTAGTGATTTGCCTGTTTACAGCTTCCTAAGAGCTGGGCTTACAGTCAAGTGCCACCACGCCCAATCTCAGTTGCTGTCTCAGTGCATCCTGAAGTTTTAAATCTCATCCCCTGTGCCTGTTTGCAGGAGCTTTAATCTGCTGAGCTATTTGGCTGGCCCTCGACCACTTTTAATAGAGGATTTACTATTATAATATAATTCAAGAAGTGACTGGCATGCTTGTTAACATTATCAAGTTAAATAGACGTGAAAAATAAGTAATTTCATTTATAATGCTTATACAGATATTAGTGTTACAAGTATCCATACAGCACTCTAAATTATTGCACTCACCTAGTTCTATAGAACAATTGTATTGTTCAAAATGTTTATTTATATGTTAGCTGACATTTTATACTTCATTTCATCTTTCTCATGCATATTCCCTGCTAGACTGTTTTTCATAGATCCACAAGTCTGAAATTGTTGAGGAAAGTCTTGAAAACGAAAGCTTATCCAGAATTTATTTCATTAGCATTCCCCATAGGATTTAAACTTTAGTATTTCTTTCTGAAATAATTTGAAAAAAAATTTTTAAGCTAACAATTATATGCAAGAAATAATATACATTTTTATGTTATATCTATAATCTAATTGAAATTTACTATGCTATTTCAAAAACCATTTACTTCATTAGTATCAACATGGTTAAAATTTGAACCTCATCATAGGAACATAGTACTCAGTAGTTACTAAAGTTGTAACATTTCCACCAATATATAATCAATAAGAGAATTTACCTTTACTTATATTTATTTGCTGATCGAGCTACAATGCGAACTTTTCAAAATTCTGCGCTAAGTAATACCAAACATTCTTTCATTTTAATTGAATCATTTCTAAACACTGCTTGGTAAAATCCCATAATGCCCACTTGAGCATTTTCTATAGCTCAAGTCCATTGTGATGAGAGGTGTGCTCATATATTCACTTGCTCCATATCTTGTTGTCCAGTACACCAAAATTCATCCATCAGCAGAAAATATCATGTAGGAGAGCAAATTGGGTTGGAAAAGTGAAACTTTTATTATCTCTACATTCTCTCTAGATGTTAGAGGATTTTTCCTTCAGCATTTTTAACTTAACATTATCTCTGAATGTTAGAAGATTTTTCCCCCGAAATTTTTTTTATTTTTACATCATTCCATTCAGATGGATTTTAGAAAAGCCACACAGAATCACACAACCTTGCTGCTTTTTGGTCTTGGCCACACATGGCTCATTGTCAGGGAAAAGTCTCCTCTCACTCCTCCTTAGACTCTAGCCCATTTAATAGGTGAGTCCTGAGCTGTAGCTAGCAGCTGCTGTTCAATGCGATACATAAACCCAACCCATGTTCCTAAGAGACTTGGGGGTGGGCATGCCATTGTGTTACATGGTAGATACCATACTTTCCCAATAAAAATTTATACTTTAGAGTTATAGTAGCCAGCTGCGCATCTCAGGAGCTTTGCCTGGGGGATACAGAGGTAATGGTTGGGTTTACCCACTTGGCACAGTTACCAGGAAGGTAGGTACACACGGGAAAGTGTCAGACTGGGAGTTTTATCCATGTAATGCTCAGTGTAACGTTTCTTGTGTAAGCTTCCCTGATCATCATGCAGGGTAAAATGTAGCCATATCAGTTTTTGCTCCATGAACATCTAAAGTACTGTAATGAAATCTGGGTGCAGCTCTCAGTAGGTGTCTGGGGGAAAGCAAGAACCATCTGTGCGTCCACCCTCTTGGCTGACTAACAGCAGTGTGTGCCTGGAGCTCCAGAGCAGCGAAGACGCCTTTCGCCCTGAGATGCTGATCTTTGAAATACTCGTTGCTAAATTTCTGCCCTTGTAGAATTTTTTTTAAAGAAAAAAAAAAAAAAAAAAAAAAAACAGTTTTCTTTTGATCTTCTTGTAGAACCAGCCACATCCAGTATAATGACACATGAAAAACCAGATTTGCGAGTTTTGAAGGAGGTTGAAAGTGAAGATTACAAAAGAGGAAGACAGGAGCGTGACAAGAGCAGCCTGATACACAGGGGAGGAAAGTTAAGCACACGTGACATCAGCGTGAGATTTGCAGGTAACATGCAGTGGCCATGGGTGAAGACTGCCTGCGGGGTGACAGCTGAAGCAAAGCTTAGTTTTGCGGTTGAGTTTACGTGTCAACTTGAGACGTAGGAAGGTTGGCCGGATCCGCTTGTCAGTTCCAATCCCTGGGGTGGGATGGGCCAGCCATAGGGTGGCTCCGCGCGAAAAGGGTATATACAGGGGGTGAGGAAGGCTTCCGCGTGCCCACTTCCTTGAGGAGCTCCGATCTTCGCGTGTCACTTCGCAGCCACGCCACTTCAAAGGAGCTCCGCTCTTGCAGTTGGGCTGAGCTCCAGTCTTTGCAGTCGGCGTGAAAGGAAGGGAGAGAGGGTTGGTAGATGCCACCGCTGCTCCGTCCGCTGCTCCGTCCTCTGCTTTCTGCTGCTCTCCACCGCCATGAGCTTCTGCTCTCTGCCCTGTGCTACTCCGCCTGGGAGCCAGGCCAGTACAGACTGACTCCTCCACAAACCCTGAGCTAAATAACCCTTTCTTTCCTCAATTTTGGGCTTTGGGTATTTTGTCCCAACAATGCATGAAAAGTAACTGAGACGGAGTTCTATTGGTATGTTCATTGTAGCTCATAGTGGAATGCATTTCTGATGTTATCTTTAGGCTTTATAAGCAAATATACAGCTGATGCAAAAATTTTGATATTTATTCTAAACATGCAATACATATTAAAATCTTAATACTTTATTTTATAGGTTTGTGGTAATCATACATTGTATAAAAACCTCCTCACAAAACAGCTAAACCAGTGAGGTATCAAGTATGTCCTACAAAACACAGAAAAGCACACCATGTGTGAGACATGTATGTGGCATGTGGTGCTATCCGGTGTGCAGACTGCCTTAGGAATCATAATGGAGGTAAAGATTATTTGTGTTTTTAGACTTCTAGTGAAAGTTTCTTGGAAGCTCATACGGGAATTTATTTTCCTATTTTTCATATGTAAACCAAAATACTGAATGTTAAAAATTTTGATGCTATTTTATAAACACTCCGTAAATATTAAAAATTCAATACTCTATCTTTATATGTATTCTAAATTAATGTCATTGTTAAACATAATAAAATTCATAAAGCTCAAATTAATAAATCATCAATATAAATATTCTAAAGATAAATGAGGCTGTCATATAGCCAAAATGATACTCTGTAACACAAATGTGATATATGCCAATTAAGAATGTGCCCCACAGGGGCCGGGGAGATGGCTCAGTAAAATAAATGCTTCCCTGGAAGCGCAAGGGCCTGAGTTCAATCCCCGGTTCTGCAAAAAAAAAAAAAAAGACTGTGCCCCACAGCTGTCCAGATAGCTCAGCTGACTAGAGTGCCTGCTTTGGCAGAGCACAGGGGCAGAGGGTTTGATTCATAGCATGCTGTGCCTGCCCTGCCCCCAGTCACACTGACACTGAACTTGAGACTGAGTGTGGTGGTATGTGACAGTAAGCTCAGAACTTCAGAGGTTGGAAGAATCACTAGGAGTCCTATCTATGTAGTGAGACCCTGTAGATCATGTAGACCCTGTAGATCCCGTACAAAATACAAAAGAAAAAACAAAAATGTTCCTTGGTGGGGCATGTGAGAGAAACTACAAGGTTCAAGGCGTGCACTAAGGAAGCTTTTCATTCTCCTTCATGAATTTTGCCCTGGAAGTACCAAGTATGTTTAAGCATCCACCTGATATCTTCACCACCTTGGCTTTTGGTGTCTGACCCTGAAGGGTGGGGTATGGAAGTAGGCCACAGTCTCGCTTCCTTTTTCATCACATGGGTCCATGGATGGGCCTTCTAGAATGGTCATCATTGCTCTTAAATGAAGCCACTTGTGAACTACAGAGCTGATTGTCTAAAGGGCTGTGCTAACTGAAGAAGCCTTGGACTCTGGCCCCAGCCTCTTTGCCTTCCCATTCATGCTTGTCTAAAGCACTTCTGTGAAATCTCAGAAGTCAAAGACAGGAAATGCTTAGAAGCCAGCATCAGGCAAAGGGCACTGGCTAGGAAAAAAATCCCACCGCATTCTCTAAAATGGATTTGCATTGTTGGAGAGATGGCAGGATGGATCTTCCTATGGAATATGTTCAGCAGATTTATTTATTTATTAATTCATTGATTTATTTACTTATTTTTGAGACAAGGTTTTATTATGTAGTTCAGGCTGACCTCGAACTTGTGGCAATCTTCTTGCCTCATTCTTCCCAGGGCTGGGATTTCAGGCATGTACCACCATACCCAGGTGTAAATGTTTTAATGTAATGAATTTTATATAGCTCCTTTTATCAGAATATGCTAAATTTGCCCCCTGATTAAAATCTGGGAGCTATCTAAATATACTTTAAATGAGTGAATTTTAGGTGATAATTTGTCAGTCAGTTCTTCCCGTGACAGACACTAACCTTGGCAGTGTTGCTCGGGAGCACTGATTAACTTCAAGACCTTACTCACTTCGTATGTAATATATTTTCCCTTTTATGGGTGTGCTTTCAAATTCTCAACTTGATAAATAAGGATTTCACCCTAAGAACTAACTTAAGTTTCACCTGGGTAAAAGACCCCTTTATTTATAAGACAAGTTGATGCTTGGTGTTTGTGATAATTATTATTACAGTAAAAGAATTGATATTAATTAGATAAAATTTTATGACATCATGAGTATGAGAATGAGTGGTAATTGATTTCTTCTTTCTATGTGCTTTTTACTGCTGTGAACCTAAATGAAAGTCACTGGAGATGGGGCAAGGGAGAAAGTCCAGTGGCATAGTGCCTGCCTGGCAAGCACAAGAGCACAAGGTCCTGAGTTCGATTCCTGGAACTGACAAAAAAGGATTAAAAAGTCACTGGTGATGTAAGACAGCTACAATTATTATCTTCAAATTAAAGAAAAGTAAATAATGGAAGAAGCAATTGTTGTTTCAGCTTGCCCTGGGAGTGGAGACAGCATGGCAGGCCCTGGGGATCGAACACCAGGCCCCTAGACCTACTTGCAGGTGCTTTAACCCACTGAGCTATTTGGCTGTCCCTCACACTTGTCTTTGGAACCCTTGATTCTAACACAGACTCTACAGAAGCTAGTGAAATGTGTTTCTTCAATGAAAGGTCAGTGCTGAAAGCAGGAAAACAAACAATAATGCTCACCATGGAGTAGTATCCAGTAAGTGAATATTTGGTGTTGAATGAAGACTGCCAAAAAAGAATTAGAACAATTTTTCCTTATACATTTATTTCACCTTAAGGTTGTAATGAAGATAGTCTTTGCTAAAATTTAATTTCATGAATTTCAAGAAATTTATGGACATTGTGTGACATCAGAACCTTTATAATGTTCTAAGCATTTTTAAAATTCAAGTATTTTTGTCTTTTGTAACACTAATTAAGAAAATTAACTTACGTTTGTTACTCTAGTAAGTTCTGTCATCTGAAGAGCTATTGGGACCTCAGGATCTGCCTTGGCATCCACACAGGGATAATCTAAGCTTCTACATTTCTGAACATCATAGAAATATTCTCTTGATCTCTTTGCTGAATTCATTATCTAAGTGAAGATGCTTAACCCAGTTCACCACATAATTAATATGTGACAAATGTGACAGATATTAAGTCATTGACTTAGTTATGATAGTATCCTTTATGGCCAATGCTAACTTCTGAGTTTCTTCTTTTATTAAGACTGACTTTACATATTTGAGGATAATTTTTGTTATAGGTACATATCGCTGAATGGTGTGACTCATATGGGAAGATAGAATGAATACATAACCTAGGTTTTCATGATAGAAAGATGGAATGTAGTTGTTCATCAAAAGATATCTGCGTGTGCCTAGCTGTTGAGTGCCTGAGGCAAAATTGTTCTGGAGATGAGGTCAGGCAGGGCTCCACAGTGAGTTCAAGGTCAGCCTGAAGGATGGAGAGTGACCCTATCTCAAAAAATAGCTATGTGCACTGCTTCCCAAGTGAAGACACACATTATGGTGAATTTGAAAATGAGCAGCAAATATACACATCCACAGCTTTGTTCCATTAGTGTTGGGCTTAGCCACATGACTGGCCTTGTCTTAAAGAAAGTATACAGACAAATGTTCAACTCCAGTCTGAGACTTGCAGGAGACACCTCAAGTTTTGGCTAATTCTCCCGTTTCTCTTACTCTCACAAGATCATATTCTAAACCCATTCTCAGATTTCCCTGATAAGGTGATGCTTGGAGGAGACTGAAAACCAATGTGCTAGCAGAGAGATGCAGCAGACCTGTACACACAGGTAAGTCCCACAAGGCAGGCAAATGGTTACTGCTTTACTGGTGATGGGGTAAAGAGACTTCATTTTCTTTTGTAACACCAGCTTAAAAGTCATTTAAGTTCACATAAACTGTTGATAAACTCACGCCTTCACCTCCTCCTCCAGTAGCTAACCATAAGTCCACTGAGAAAAAACAAGATCATAAAGATAAAAACAAATAGCTAAGACAAATTGGGAAGTACATGTTAAACATAATGTCCCATGATGTGCAGATGGCCAACAGTGTCTGGGGAATGTAAATTTTGTACATTCTTGTACAATTGCTAAGAATGAGATAGAATATACTATATCAAAGTATGAAAATTATAAATTAATAAGGATACAGTCACTGAAATGAGAAAATTAGATATTTTAGGTATAAATGGAGAAATTAATAAATAAAATTAAAATATGAATAAGAGCAAACTATAACTGTCAGATAAGCATCCCAAGTGATAGATTAGACACAGTTGAATAGAGAATTACTGAACAGAATTTTTGCTGACAGATTATTGAGAGAAATCAACTTTTACTTAGAGAAAAGATTGAAAGGTCTTGAAAGAGATTATTGAAATACAGTATGTGAAGAGATAATGGCTATTGACTTTTTTTTAACTGGTAAGAAAAGATCCCATAAGTCAAAAAGAATAATATATATAAGACATTAAGTAATTTACTTAAGTTTCTTAAACATATTGTAGTAAATAAATATAACAAAAAAAAATCTTGGGAACACACAAGCAATTCAACAATAACAATCAAAATAAAAGCAAAATTTATATAAGCAAGAATACAATTCACATGATAACAGAAGATTTAATTGGAAATAACTGCTACTTGGAATGGGAGTCTGCACTATTTTTTAAGAATGTGAAACAAAAACATTCATAGAAGCAGAAAACTAGACACTTTACATGCATAGGAAGACACCAGTTGCTGCAAGATTTATTCATTGATACAATTGTGAAAATGAAAAAAATGGTCTGAGAACAATCTGAAACGTGTGAATGTAATCATACACACAAAGGGATGAGAAAACACTTAAATGCAAATAATTGCATCATAAATTATGTGTATTCATAGGGTTGATTTGTACTTTGGGGAAGAACACAGGTAGTGTATTGAAAACATCATAGTCAATATTAGTAGAAATAATACCTGCAATCCTGATGAGTGAAGAGCAAGAAAAGTAAGAAAATATATTTTAAAAAATTTTTACAACTAAGCAATTTTTAAAAGTCAAAGGGGAGCATGCTGAATGAAATTAGCATAGCATAAAAATTCTATAATGGTAGTAGGAGTAGTGTTGAGTACAGGTCGGTCACCAGTTGGGTCACAGTACTGAATGCAGCTGTGGCTCCTGCAGCTAGAAGGGCAGCTAAAGCCACCCAGCTGCAGACGTCCACTTCAGAGCAAACCTCATGATTTAAAAGTCAGCGTAAACATTTTCAAGCATGAGGTGTCAATCAACACTGAAGATGAAACCCTAAATATGTGTCTAATTCTTGTGCTTTGGATGTAATTTTCTTGTAGATTTTTCAGTTCTCTGCTATTTTTACTATGTCATTTGAGATTTTTACATGCTAACCCTCTGTAATCAAAATAATGTTGCTGTATATACAAGTATGAATAATGCAGTATCCATAAATGAACTAGATTTCAGTTCATTACAGACTGTAGGGTTGGACACTTTTTAAACAAACCTAGCCATGTATTTATTGCAAGATTTGTATGTAGAAAAACAAGAAAATATTGAAAGTGAAAAAATGACAGAAACAATCTCACTAGTTTCACCAAAAGAAAAAGCAAGTACATGTCTATGTCAGTATGAAATAAAATTGAAGATATCTGCCAATAATAGGAAGAGCAGAGAATTAGAAAATAAATTGAGGTAAAAATCAAATGTGAACACATAGTGAAATAACTTTAGTAGGTTGGCTAAAGTGTACTAAATAGTCAAGAAACCTACCTTCTGTTACCACTGTTTAACTGAGGAATAATCTAAATTTATTAGACAATCCATTGCATAATATAAATGACTAGGGTGGAGTATAAAGCAACAAGAAAAAAGAAAACCCAGAATCAGATCTTATTTCAGAAAAGGCTTTAATATTGAGAATATGAAGCATGAAAGGTTTCTGGAAACAGGTTTTGGAGAAGCATATATTGAAACAATAAATGAAAACTTTTTTCTCACAACAAAATAATAATGATAGTAGTAATAATAATAATAATAATTATTATTATTAGAAGAAATATCTTCAGCAATTTCATATGAAAGTAGAACATCTATGCATGTCTAAGATAGCTAGAGAGTTGATATGATTTCCTAGAAAACATTTCATCAATATATGTCATCAGACTGGTCATTCAGAAACATACACTAGGAATAAATATAATGTTTTATTATTACAGTATTACATACTTTTTTCCTTCAAGAGTAAGCCTGATGGTATCACCAAGTAAAATTCTAATATTACTAAATTTTTTTTCTTCAAATTGTTCCCTGAGCTTTGCATCCATTTCGCCTCTGATCTTTTTGCCTGCGATCTGTAACTGCGTTGGCCTCTGATCTTTTATTCAGTAACTTGCTTGCACAATGTGGATCTGTGCACAGAGAAGGGGAAAATGCATTTGGAAAGAGTGCGCTTGAGCTGCAGTGTGTACTCACTAGTCCTAATCCTGGCTACTTTCTATGTTAAGTCTCCTTGAAGAAGAAGATATATCTTGCCACTCATTTTTCCAATAAATGTGAAATTATTTTTAAGAGTTTCAAGATGATTAAATATTGTTCAGTGTTCCTAGACCATCAGAACATCATCTGAAATTCATCACAGCCATCTGTTCCCAATCACAAGAGATATAAGATAACATTATGTAAAGATACATTGAACACCCCAGACTGTTATCAAAAAATGCATTGCATCATCTCCTCAGGCTTCCTTCATCGACCCAGGAGATCGTTCTATTTTTACCCATTTATTTTTGTATCAATTGATTCTGGCCAAGTTAAAATGTGCTAACATACATCCCCCAAATATAAGCAGCTCAGAAAAACAAAGATTAAGCTTTCCTCTCATAGCAGCTTCAAAATGAGTCTCTTCAGCCAGTTTTCACTCTACAACCCAGTGGCGAAGCAGTACCTGTTCTGAACATTGCACACACTATGGTAAAGGGAAAGAAAATATTGATACGCCAACAGGTCAGTCTTGCAGTTTTCTGCTCACAAAACAACTCATGGTATTTCTGCTCATCTTTTGTTTATCATACCCAGTCAAATGGTCTTTCTGATTGTACCAGAAGGAGGTCAAACCCTTCCCCAAATGGGCCATATCCAGTGATCTGACCAGGCTTGGTTTTGAGGAATAGGTAGCGATCCTTGCCTAAAAAGAGGCACGTGGCCATTTCAATGATATTGTAATCTACCGACTGACTGGAAAGTTGTTGGGAAAAGTTGCCCTCGAACTCACACAAGACCACATTCTTGTTAGCTGGCATGAAAGGAGCGGTTTATTGATGGCAACTAGCATGTGCTGGGCTGCAACAATGGCTGGAGAGGGACTTTAGAGAGCAGGCAGGAAAGGGGAAAGGGAGTCATAAAGTGTTGCCGGTTGGGCCAGGGTGCTCTGGGCACAAACTATAGAGTCCTTGAAGCAAGCTGAAACAATGCTCCACACATAAGCAGCCGGACACAGTCAGTCCAGGTTAAATCTTTGCAGGATAGTTGTGGTTGGTGCATCAGGAACATTGAAAGGGGTCTGGGGGAAGGGAGCCCACTACTGGGTACTGTAACACCCACCATAAGCAAATTGAAAACTTTTCCTGATATTACTTATTCATGATTCATAGGGTATTTGTTTTGAATCTTATAAATTCCTGAAAACATATTTAATGCTGGAGACAAAGCTATGACTGAAACCAAAGGTCTCTGTTCTGATGAAATTCACATATAACCAAGGGATATATACTTACATGCCATTGTCAGACTGTTCAGAGTCATGAGATAAGGTGTGGATGGGTACTTTTTCTTAAGGGACTCAATAGTAAATATTTGGGGTTTGGATTCTGTGGTCCAATGATCCACAGCAGGTGACTGAAATGAATTGCTATTTTCTGGAAGAGACTCAATGGGGTGGTAGTCTCATTTAGATAGGATTTTGGTGAGATCTGTTGGAGGGTTTGAGTATATTGAGACCAGAAGACTAAATGTCCAAACTAAGATGTCCAGTGTAGGTGAGCCAAAGTCACTGTGCGAGCACTGGGTGAGGCCAGAATTTGAAGTTGGTGAGGGGAAGAAAGCCCAGTGCTGCCAGAGCACTCAAGGTAACAGTCTGCAGTCACAGATGAAGGGGAGCACTAATTACATAAAGGGTTCTATGTCATGTGGAATGTTTGGATATCATTAGAGGTGACATTGGAAGCCACTGTGCCATTTGATGCAAGTGGTGGCATAATTGGACTGGCTGAAAAACTATCCCAGCCTGCTGTTTGCTGATGGACTATGAGCTGAAGAATAGCTGCAGGAAGTTATTTAATTTATCCAGGGGAAAGAAGTGGTGGTTTGATCCAGTAGTGGACATGGAAGAACTGTGTGGAGTCAGTTTTGAAGGTGGACTTGACTAAGCTAAACAACTAATTGGCCGAGAGAGTGGGAAGGGAAAAGATTCCTCAGTTTGGGGTCTGAATACATATGCAGTCAATGACCTCTTCAGGTTCCTCTACTCCTACAAAATAAATTGGAAAATGGAAGCAACTATCTGGAGATTTTAAGTAGAAGAGTACTTCAATTCAAAATATAGTTGGGACGTAGCCTGTGATTGCTATAACAGTCTTTGTGATTCTTTATAAAGATTACACCTACTCACGCAGTGTCACAGTGCTCCCAACGAGAGGCCTGGCAGCTGCATCAGCTTTTACTGAGCCAGTCAGTGCCCTTCAGCTTTCAGATTTCAGAACCCAGTAAGATCTCAAGGAAGATGAAACTATGTTATTAAAGCTATGTGGTGAGGTGCCCTTAAATCCAAAATTTTAGTCTTTTTTGCCATTTTTTCCTGAAGAGTAAGCATTCATTTGATAGATTAATTATTGTGAATCCCATGTGTGTTGGGAACATAGTGAAATTACAAAGACAAACTCTGACACAGTGCTTATGTTGGCAGAGGAAGATACGCCTATGTAAATGAATACAGCAATGTGCATAACTCTTAACTTTTACCATTTAATATCTCCAAAATAATTATTAGTTTTGCATTTTATTCCTTCATGGAGGCTCCCTTATAAAATGATTTTTAAATGACTATTATTTTCCAAGTTCATCTGTGATCTATATAATAGATTGCAGTAAAAAAAGATAGGAAATTTAATAAAATGTGTCAAGCCGGTCAATCTTTCTCAAATGGAGAAAATTTGTGGCCCTAGTCAATGAACTATATTCAGTAAAATATTCATGTACCAGATGCAAGACCAGGAGAATACACAGCACAGCAAGATTATAAGCTTAAATCAGTCCAGTGTCATTATATTGGTATGGACAGGAAACTTGTTTTCCCATTGTTAATATTTTTATGTAGAGAATAGGTAATAGAAAAATATTCTCACTGAAACAATCACTTTATCAGCTTAACATTTTTGTCTTTCTAAAATAATTTGCTATCATAATTATTAAACAGTTGTATGACATGCAGATGGCTACTCTGATTATTTTCATTATTACCATCATATCACAGTATCAAAGCAATGAAAAGCCATGCATATCAAGATCGTGAGGGATAAATTCATGATTGTAAGTAGAACAACTTTCAGAGAGGAGAATGGCTTTTTACTTTAGTTACAAGGAATTCAGGAGAGAATACTGAGAAGGTAGAAACTTAAAATGGGACAAATAGGATTGAGCAGAACAAAAGGTGCAACCCCAGGCCACGTATTGTATTGATAAACAATCTATCAGTCCACAAGACTCAGGTGAGCACCACCCAAACCTCCTTCACTTTTCTTCTTCAATTTCTTTATATTGCCTCCTTCTCACCCTCTCTATCAACATACACTTACTCCATCTTTTATATTTCATTTACTTATACTCTCTCCTTGTACTGCATCTCAAAAAGTACAGTGTCTCCTTTTCTCTAAAATGTTTCATTGTTATTTGTTTTTCAATAAAATTATTTTTAAAAAACCCTAAAGATCATTTTAACTAACATAAATAAATAAATAAATAAATAAATAAATAAATAAATAAATAAAATGAGACCCACAACATCCATTTTCCTTGGGTGAGCGTATTACCACATTAGCCTATTAGCATGAAAAATTCCCTTCTGACAGCTCATGCTACCTAAAAATTAATTATTATTATCATAGAAAACAATAAAATAAAATATGGCATAATGAGAAAATATTGATCCCCAAAATTAGCAATCAGCATGCATTTGTGTCAGAACTCACTATACCCTCTAGAAAGTATATGGGAGGAACTGAACTGTACAAGAATAACCCATCACTCATTTGGATGCCATGAAAATCAGAATATTTAAATTATTATTTCTATACTATATTTCAGTTTGATAAAAATTATCTTCCCTTAAGTAGTGGAGTTTTCCCTCTTTTGGGAACTTAACTCATTCTTAAAGATGCTTGTCTTCAGCAGAAACAATTTTATAACACTATATTCTCTACACACTTACACTAATATTGCTATTTTGTATTGTCAGAATAGCAAGTGCTGCTAAATAAACTTACTTTATTTCCTGATCTTAATTAGAATATTTTCATAATGCTAGTGTATTTCTCCATTTTCGTGTGTCAACCACAATTGTATTCTCCCCTAATAACCTTTCTCTTTATCTGTAGGATAGATAAATTCTCATCATTCCTTAATATTCAGATCTTTACTAGTTAGTAAAAGTATGCTCAAAATATGGATAATATTTACTATTAATTTTACTCAAACTATAAATAAATATTAGACTCCAAATTGTTTTCTATATGGAAATAGATTACAATAGTAATATTTTCATACATAACGCTGCATTATTATCACCATGCTTTTTCATTTTCTCATTAATGAAAGTATCTGGTTCTTCTGAAGAGCCTGATTCTTCTTTGTCAATATGCAGAGTGCTTTCTGGGTATTTTGTTTTATTTATTTATTTATTTATTTATTTATTTATTTATTTATTTATTTTAAATACTTTATTTATTTGTTACAGGGTCTCACTGTGCAGTTTGGACTCATAGTGATCCTCCTATCTCAGCCTACCCAGAGCTGGGATTACAGGCCTGAAGCCTCTGCCTGGTTTCAGGGCCAACAGAATGTGCTTGGAGTTCTGGGGCCGGCACTGCTTGCTGTACCGGCAGCTGAACTATGGTCCTTGTACTTAACAAGCAGGTGCTTAAACTTGCTTGGAATGAAATTTCATGAACTACAAAGCTAATAGTAGACATTTGTTTAATTTTGATGTCTACTGCAGCTTCTTCATGTGTATAGCTTCATTCAATCTTCAGAAAAAGTTTATTAAACAATATTTTCTACAGTTTAATGAAGAAACAAAAAATAGTTCACAAACCAAAATATGAACTTTGAAACCAATGTCAACCTCTTCTAAGATATTAGAATACAGTAATTTGTATAATGAGCATAGATGCCACTATAGATTTTCTTTTTTGATCTTCAATTTCCCCATTATTTATAAATAGTGTTCATAGGGATATGCTGAGAATATAATTTCTAGCATCTTGTTGGAGGATATTGCAGCATACTTACATGAAAATACCCTCTTTCCAAAGAAATCCTCTATTCATCCAATCTAGAATTATTTCTAGGGACCTTGGAGAATGACTCAGGTGTTTAAAGTGTCACTTGCACAAATGCAGTCAGGTGCATAGAACTGTGGTATGATTCTCAGCTCCATGGGCTGCACCAGACCTGGTATTAAGGCAGCTTGGAGTAGCCAAAAAAAATCCTTCTCAAATTTTAAGGGCCAGATAAATAGCTCAGCCAATTAAAGTGCCGGCTTAGGCAGACCCAGGGGCCTGAAATTTGATCTCCAGCCCTGCAGTGTTGGCCCCACTCCCTGGGGCACACTGAGGGCAATTGAGACTACGTATTGTGGTGTGCACCTATAATCCCATCACTTGGGAGGCTATGAACAGGAGGATGACTACTAGTCTGATTTACACAGTGAGACCTTGTAGACACTGTCCTAAATACAAAAAAATATTTCTAGAAGGTCTGGTATGTATGACTACTTAGGATACTGAAGCAGAGGCAGCATATTAAGCACAACATAAATAATGCACCTGTAGAGAACTACTGTGACTAATGGGTATATTTAGAGCATAAACTTGTGGTACTAGAACTAGTTTGGGACACAAAGAAAGCTAAATAACTAGGGAGACTCTATGTGCAAGGAGGAGACAGAGTTAGGGACTCACAGACCTTGCCTGATTATAAACCTACAATTGATGACTCAAGCTAAAATGATTTCACTAGACAAGGGTAAGCTTGACTGGCATATGCAAAATAAAATTAAGGGAACTTGTAATTGATAAAAAGGAAGAAAGAGGAAAAGATTGGGAGACATGAAGAAAGATGTCTGGGCTTGGCTGTACTGGCATTTCTCACTCTGAAGTGTTCACTGAAATTAGTGACTTTGGTATTTATGTGAAAGGGCTGAACAACAGCATATCTGATATCATGTGCTCATTAGAGCTTTGCTGTGTAATTACAATAAATGAAACCACTGGCGGGCCAGCCAGATAACTTGGCAGAGGAATGCACTTGCTTAGGCAGAGAGCAGCAGTCAGCATTCAATCCCCAGTGTGCCATACTGGCCCCAAACCCAGGGCCCACTGAGACAGGGATTGAGACTATCTGTGGTGGCACGTGCCTGTAATACCAGCACTTGGGAGGCTGAAACAGGAGAATCACTATGAATCTTATCTACATAGTGAGACTCCATAGACCCTGTACTAAATAGATAAATGAAAAAAAAAAAAAAAAGAAAAGAAAAACTATTGGCTATAGCATCTCATTACTAAGAAAAGCCATTTAAATTTGAGGGCAAAAATGTCTACACCAAATTTCATTCATGGTCTAGGAACACTTTGAATTTCCATCAGTGGCCTTTTGCGTTTTCATGCTGTGTTGTTTGGACTGTCTGCTAGTAAGCTACCAATTTGCTCCAGTGCAGTTGTTGCCCTCTCCCCTTCTTCCAAAGTAGCCCAAGTGACTGTAGCATTATCTCTTCTGAAACTTGTAGCACCTGCTGTTAGTTAGACCTCCTGCCACTACTGGTTGCCAAACAGAATTAGGATAAGGAGCTGGTATGAAATCTATTATGTTATGCTACTGAGAAGATAAATGGTGCTTAACATTTTACCAGCAGAGTCATTAAAGATGCTTGAAAATGATAGATCTTTCTTCGATTTAATCTTCCCAAAGAACAATAAACTTAAGACTTTTAAAATTTAATTGATTTAAGTTTTCCCACATAACAGAGAGAGAGACACTGAGAGAGAGGAGAGAGAGAAAAGGAAAAGACAGAAAAATAAAAAAATCTAAGAGCATTATTTTATTTCCTTAATGTTATTCACAGAGAGAGCAATGCTGCTTTTTCTCTAAGCCAAAATGTGCAAACTGAGAACCACAAAGTGACCCTAGCTAAGAGATGCCAGCTGTACTCCCAGCATGCTCTAGGTCATGTTTTGATTGACATCCTTTTGACAATGATAGATATGTACAGATATAATTGAGATTGGAATGGAAGATTTGAGTAGTCTTGGTACTGTTTCTCAATGAATCCTACTCGCTCATCACTGGACACATAAACTTACCAACAACCTGGGTTTTCTAGCATGGTTAAATAAAAGTGAACTTCAACTGAGATCTAAATTGATAATATGTTAATGACAGACTTTTCTGCTTAGAAGGACCAGGTACTTCTAAAAAAATATGATGCAGTAGAATTTTATATGTTTTATAACCAATGTCTGTCTTTTGGAGAAGACTATAAAATCAAGCAAGTATTATTTACCAAATAGTGAAAAATGTACTTAAAAAGGATACATTTTATTTTATTAAGTCATTTGAATATTTTTATCTATGATCTATCTATCCAAAGTTAATATATTTGTGCCCTCAGTGGACCATATTATGATTTTGTTGTTTTATCCTCCTTGGGAAAAAATTTTGTAAAATTGAGATGTTTTGCATTGATTTAGAAAGGCATAATTAACTGAGAAAGTCACTCACATTTGAAACTATATATTTTCAAGACTTTCTAATGTTAAACATGAGAATCTAAGAAGAAATGGCATTCTTTTCTTTGATAAATGTTTAACACATTGTGATTGTGAATTCATATTTCAACTTATAAATAGTTTTATCTGTTTATGCTAGAGAGAGAAGCCATTAGGAAAAATATCTCCTAAAACAATTTCAATTGTAGATATATTCTGTCTTTAGGAGATGGTGCAAAACATCAAAGTATAACGATATTTTTCCTTGCCCTTACCACATTTCCTTTTAATACATGTTTCAGCAGCAAAATAGGAAGAAATTCGTAAGACAAAGGAACAAAGCTATTAAAAACTTTGGCAAAATACATCAATTTTCTTATATTACATAAAATCTTAATAGACAAGATCAATAAGAAAGAGCTTCTCTCATTGATGAGAGAGCGATGTCCCTTGAGTCATATCACATGGCAGATTCTAGGTCTCCATCCTTTGGCCTCTGACACCTCAAAATAAATTCTGGGTTTCCTCCAGGAGCAATTTAAAAAGCATAGATAGTAGAGAGAAGAAAAAAGAAGTGGATGTTGGAGGTAGAAAGATCAAGTCCCTAGTCATACTTGATGACTAATGTGCTTTGTGACTCTCAAAATCTCTCAATTGAAGTTGGTTTCAACATAAACTGGATTATCCCTCAATTTAAGCAATCCATATGCATCTTTTTTAATGTGTTTTAGTACAGGGTCTCACTACACAGATCAGACTCCAAAGCTCTGGGATTATAGGTGCATGCCACCATGCCCAGTCTCAGCCCTGGGGGCTGGTCGGCACACCATGGGGCACAGGGGATCAAACCCCAGTCCATGCACTTGCCTAAACAGATCTGCTAGTCTGGTGAGCTATCTGGCTGATCCTACATTGCTGCTTGAACAAAAGAAATTAGTATGCTTACACATTCTAGGTTGTGTTAAAGCTAGCTATTCAATTATTAGATTCATTCCAGCATTCTACAACCTTAGTGAGTTATCCAAAGAAATTGTCGACCATATCCATTTACAGTTCATCTTAATATTATGGGCTCACGATGTATACTTCATTTTTATACTTTTCTGCTGGATGGTTAAGACCTAGGTAGATCAAGACTTATATACCAACACAAGAACTTTATACTTCCTATTTGGTCATTGAAGTCCTCTCAGGCTTTATCTTGTAGTCCTGTACATTATTCTGTAGTTCCTTTGTCTGTGTCATCCATGTGGATGAGTCACAGCCAATGCTTGACCAGATTGCTCTCTGTGAGAGCTTGAGAGAAAGTTTTCTCTTCATGTGACTCTCCCCAGGCACACTTTAGAACTTCAATCTCTTTCCTCTGTGGCTCCATAATCTCCTTGTTCAGAAAA